>JASTWK010000417.1:0-160433 GCA_030770225.1 Temnothorax unifasciatus | reverse complement strand
ATTTACTTAAATATAAAAATCTTCCTCCTGACCGATAAGTCTATCGACCTATAATAATTTACCTACTAGATCGATAATAATGCGCGCACAACATCGAAACTGGCGATACTAGCACCGCCACCGCCAGTGGCGAAAAAGTGAAAGTGACGTTTTCTCTGATCACGTGATATATATACAAAAAGACGTCGGCGTTAGGAGGAGGAGGAGGAGGAGGAGGAGGAGTATCTTAATATAAAATTTTCACATTTCGACTTTTGCTCGCAATATCTCCGCTCGTAGGGCACGTAGCGGAAAAATGAAAAGAACGGACCCCCCCCCAAATCGACCCCAAGCTATCGATCAAGCCTATTTAGAACTTGATCCGTTCACTCGTTATCGAGATCTCAACATCTCGAGTACTTGCAAATCGTCGCGTCGCGAAAAAGAGTCACGGTTGGTCTCGCTCCGCGTGTACTTGGCGCGAGACACTACCGTGTCTCTTGATATATTGCCTCAAAAAATAATTGTTGCACTACTTTGAAAAATCTTTACATTGTGTTAATTAGAAAAAGAATGTATGATAACAATTTTATAAGATTAAAAAATTTTATTTAAATTTAACAAGGGAATACAAGATATTTAAATACAAAGTTTACATGTGTATTTTTTAGTGGTCACAAAGAATTACAGAGGTAACAGTACAAAATAAAAATATTTTATTAAAATATTTAATCCAACGAGAGAATACAAGGTATTTAAATACAAAGTTTATATATGTTTTTTTCAATAGAATAAAAGATTTAATCACAAAGAATTACAGAGGTAACAGTACAAAATAAAAATATTTTATTAAAATACATAAATTTTTCTTGTAAAAAAACTTGGCGCTGCTAGACCTCAAAATTGTAAATAAATAAGGACAATAAATAAAAATAATTCAGAGAAGAATGCGACAGAAGTAAAGTAAATGATTATCAGCGTGGTGTGTATGTGCGAGCGAGTGATATGAGTGTGTGTGACGACGGCGAATAATGCGGCTTGTAATTAAGTACGGGATAAGTTTATTTATTTATTTACAATTTCGAGGTCTAGCAGCGCCAAGTTTTTTTTACAAGAAAAATTTATGTATTTTAATAAAATATTTTTATTTTGTACTGTTACCTCTGTAATTCTTTGTGATTAAATCTTTTATTCTATTGAAAAAAACATATATAAACTTTGTATTTAAATACCTTGTATTCTCTCGTTGGATTAAATATTTTAATAAAATATTTTTATTTTGTACTGTTACCTCTGTAATTCTTTGTGACCACTAAAAAATACACATGTAAACTTTGTATTTAAATATCTTGTATTCCCTTGTTAAATTTAAATAAAATTTTTTAATCTTATAAAATTGTTATCATACATTCTTTTTCTAATTAACACAATGTAAAGATTTTTCAAAGTAGTGCAACAATTATTTTTTGAGGCAATATATATGTTCTCTCTGTAATTGGCGCTGTAATTTACAGAGATATCATTTCTTTTTTGTAATTGTAATAGATCACTTAAAGCGCGACTCTTTTTTGATAAGGCAACATAATTTTGTGATGTGTATCACTTCGGTTATAATTTTTTGGAAATAAAAATACTAGTCTTAGATTTTTTCGAGATTTTTCGAGATACAAAGATTACGTCTACCACTTGTTACTTAGGTTTTTTCGAGGTATAATACTACCACTTTCTTTTTTTTTTCGAGGTAACAACATATACACTACTATGCGTGTACTTGGCGCCTTTTTTAACCTTTTTTTTAAGAAAGGTAATTTTGTACGGATATCACGCCTTTTTGTAGAATTACGCATTTTATAAACAGTATGTACAGGGTAAAGCTATTTGGAGGTATAATACTACCACTTTGTTTTTTTCGAGGTAACAACATAATACATATACACTACTACGCGTGTACTTGGCGCCTTTTTTTACCTTTTTTTTAAAAAGGTAATTTTGTACAGATATCACGCCTTTTTGTAGTGTTACGCATCTTAATCTGAAGTTTTTAATAATATCTTACAAACAGTATGTACAGATTGTAAAGCTCTATAAGCCGTATATATTTTGCGATACAAGACATAATCGTAATCTAGCTTGAATAATGCTAATAATATAAACACATTAAGTACCACTTGGATTTTATTAATTTAAAATTAATAATACTACTACTTAGTTTTTCCGAGGTAACCATGCGTGTACTTGGCGCCTTTTTTTACCTTTTTGAAAAATAAAATTTACCTTTTTTCTTACCTTTGTTTTCTTAATTTCGTTTAAATTTAAGACGTAGTATCATCCTTGATATCTATGTTTCTTTACATAAACTCGATTTTTACGCACAAATCTTTGTTAATACAACGATTTAACTTTATAACTTATCTTCTAATATAACTTATCTTCTAATATAAGAAATCAATAGTATTTGTAGCTTTTTAACGAACCGTAATCTTCAATACGTGGCTTCTCTCCAACACGTTGCTTCTCTCGGAAATTTTGCTCTTATAATATTCCGCTACGTGCCCTACGAGCGGAGATATTGCGACGCAAAGTCCAAATGTGAAATTTTTTTTATTAAGATACGTCGTCTACTCATCACTCATGCCATGCTATCATTTCATTGGCTGGAATCGTGTCCTTTTCACTTTTTCGACACTGGCGGTGCTGCTAGAATTGCCAGTTTCGATGTATACGTGTGTGTGTACTGCGCGCAGTGCAGACAGTGCGTTTAGCGCGCTGTCACCAGCTGTCACAGTCACATACATAACCTATAACACGGTAGTGTCCCGCGTCAAGTTCGCGCTATAGTTTTTTGTCGTCGGCAACCTGGGACACGTAGACATCGAATTCAAAGTATTAATACACCTAGACACCGAAAACTACGGAGCGCATTATCTGGACGTCATCATCGGCAAACCTGGGACACGTAGACATCGAATTCAAGGTATTATACACCTAGACACCGAAAACTACGGAGCGAGCACTATCTGGACGTCGTTATCGGCAACCTGGGACACGTAGACATCGAATTCAAGGTATTAATACACCTAGACACCGAAAACTACGAAGCGCATTATCTGGACGTCGTCATCGGCCAACCTGGGATACGCAGACATCAAATTCAAAGTATTAATACACCTAGACGTCGAAAAACTACGGAGCGCACTATCTGGACCTCGTTTGTCGGCAACTGGGACACGTAGACATTGAATTCAAGGTATTAATACACCTAGATACCGAAAACTACGGAGCGCATTATCTGGACGTCGTCATCGGCAACCTGGGACACGTAGACATCGAATTCAAAGTATTAATACACCTAGACACCGAAAACTACGAATGCGCCACAATTTGGACCTCGTCATCGGCAACCTGGGACACGTAGACATCGAATTCAAAGTATTAATACACCTAGACGTCGAAAACTACGGAGCGCACTATCTGGACCCTCGTCATCAGCAACCTGGGATACGCATACATCAAATTCAAAGTATTAATACACCTAGACGTCGAAAACTACGGAGCGCACTATCTGGACCTCGTCATCGGCAACCTGGGACACGTAGACATCGAATTCAAAGTATTAATACACCTAGACACCGAAAAACTACGAAGCGCACTATCTGGACCTCGTCGTCGACAACCTGGGACACGTAGACATCGAATTCAAGGTATTAATACACCTAGATACCGAAAACTACGGAGCGCATTATCTGGACCTCGTCGTCGGTAACCTGTATATCGACTCGATGGATTTATTCGCTGGGTTGATAATATAATAATATATAAATAATATTATAATAATATTATTTATTATCAAGATTATTTGATCAAGAGACACGGTACCTAATTTACTTAAATATAAAAATCTTCCTCCTGACCGATAAGTCTATCGACCTATAATAATTTACCTACTAGATCGATAATAATGCGCGCACAATATCGAAACTGGCGATACTAGCACCGCCACCGCCAGTGGCGAAAAAGTGAAAGTGACGTTTTCTCTGATCACGTGATATATATACAAAAAGACGTCGGCGTTAGGAGGAGGAGGAGGAGGAGGAGGAGGAGGAGTATCTTAATATAAAATTTTCACATTTCGACTTTTGCTCGCAATATCTCCGCTCGTAGGGCACGTAGCGGAAAAATGAAAAGAACGGACCCCCCCCAAATCGACCCCAAGCTATCGATCAAGCCTATTTAGAACTTGATCCGTTCACTCGTTATCGAAATCTCAACATCTCGAGTACTTGCAAATCGTCGCGTCGCGTAAAAGAGTCACGGTTGGTCTCGCTCCGCGTGTACTTGGCGCGAGACACTACCGTGTCTCTTGATATATATATATATATATATATATATAATATATATATATATATATATATATATATATAATAGATATATATGAAGCACAAAAAGAGCATTCCAGACAGCATACAATATTTTATAAATGCTTTATGCTATCTGGGATACAAATAATAAATTGTACATCAGCTTACAATAGAATTGGCGCGTTGGGAGTTAGGGTCGTTTAAAATTTCTTCAACCTCCATTACTTGGAACGTTGTCTTCAAGGGAAATAAATCTTCAATGTCTTCAAAAGAACATGTTGGATTCTTTAATTTCTTCTCTTCGTATGTTCTCTTCACTAATATATCCAATAAAGCATTTCTCTGTTTAACGTCATACTTTATGACGGTTATTTCTCGGGTCAATCTTTTTAGATGGTTCTCTGCACATACAAAGTAAATTATTCATTATTACACACAATTAATGCTCTGCTACTAAACATAAGAAATTCACAAAAAGTACAGTTATTCACCCAGTAAACACCAACTAGGTAAGGGTAATCAATGTTATAATTTGCCACTCAACAATGCAAAAAGGAAACAATATAACACATGTAATTATATTGCATTTACATTGTCGAATGACAAATTATAACATTAATACAATTTTAATCTTACTTGTTGTTTACTGGGCAGTTTGCATTTTTTCAGACTTATAAATAATTTCAGCTTACCAAATGTTGCTTGTGATAATTGATAATTTAAATTATTATTATCTAGCATGAGCTCCCTCTCATGAGCTTCCTCTCCATTTTTCTGTGTGGAAATTGATTGGCCAACTTCTTGGGATGTTTCGGTATGCGGATTTATACCCTGTCGATTCTTTGTAGGTCCTTTGTACGTAGAGATCGTTTCTTCTTTTCTTCCATATGACGAGCCATTTATGTTACTTGAATCTACGTAAACATTAAAAAAAAAGAAAATGTATGTACTAATTTACATCATTTGTCTTATATTGTTTTATATTCAAAAAGAGAAGACATAATTTTTTTATTTCAGCGTACAAGTACTATACTTTATATAACAAAGTTTGCTTACCTTGTGAAATAGAGCGTGAGCCTTCGTGTGACACTGTCGGTGATCCGTCGGAATCATGTCTCGTAACACCCCGGGAAGTGACATCCTTCGTACGTGCACTACGTATATTTTCATTGTCATTATTGTCGACGTTTTTGTATCGTATAACTGAAAATATTGCAAGACATTTGTAAAATTAATATAGTGGTACTAGTTCTTAATGAATTTTCTATCCAGCACTTACAAGTCTTACAACCCACTCGGCATGTTATGTTGCTGAAATATTGAAATATTCGGAAATGGTGCAGAAATATTTCATTAACATTTCATTTGTAACTATGCATCTGAAATATTTCAGAAATGTACCTGCATCATGTTTTTTATAATATTGCATTAACAATATTTCTGAAATCTTTCAGAAAGTTGTTTACAATATTTGTAAGTTTCTATAATATTGCAAAAAAAATGTAGCAGATGCAATATTTCAGAAATATTTCTGAAACATTCTAAAAGTAATATTACGTTTACTTTGCACGAATAATATTTCTGTAACATATTAAACGCAACATTGCATTTAACATATTTCTGAAAAATTTCTGAAAGATTGCGTAGGTAATGAAAAATTTAATTGCAAGCAGTGAATTTCTACAATATTGCACAAGAAATATTGCAGATGCAATGATTTAGAAACATTTCTGATACATGATAAAAGTATTATTTACGTTTACATTGCACACGTTATATTTTTGAATGTTTCACATGCAACGGAATGTTTCACATTGCATTTGTAATATTTCCGAAAAGTTGCTGACAGACTAAAACTTATACAAAATTATATTGTTATATAATTATTGCATTTTATTGCATTTTTTCTCTTTTATTAAGAATTTTCTTCAAATTTTGTCATATGGCATTCTTAAATAATATATGAAATATCTCGTAAAGTATATATTAACTTTTCGTTGACTTTATCTTGATATTTTTATACATAAAATAATGAAAGAAATCGAATGTTGTTAAAAAATAAAAAAAATAGAAAAATTTATTTTAAAAAATTTGATTGCATTTTGTGGGCGCACTTAGTTTGGAAAAATTGTAAATATAAAAATTAATATTATTATTCGATTTTTTCATTATTCTATGTATAAATTAAAGTAAAGTAAAGTCATCAAAAAGTGAATACTCTACGAGATATTTCATATTCTTTTCTAAATTTTATAAATTATAGAATATCATAACAAAATTTAAAATATCAAAAAATTCTCAACAAAAGAGCTTTATAATTATAATGTTTTGAAAACGTCTCGACAAGAATATGTAATAAAAAATAGTGTGCCATTAAGAAAAATTGAAGGTAACCTTCACGTGACCTTTAAATGACTATCCAAGATCAAATTATATATATAATATATTTTATAATCTCCAGTTATATATAAGATTAAATACATATCATAAAAAACCATGCAAAATTGACATAACATTCGCTATACTTAGTTAGTAAAAAATGATAACATTAAAGTGTAGATGAAATAAGCAATAAAACAGTAAAAATTTATATTTTAATACGTACTTATAATTGTTATATTATTTTAAAAAGGAGTAGTAATAATCGACGCTGACTGGCAATATAGAAATTTTATTATCTCACGACGTTTCGACCGTCACTTTCGGTCCTTGTCAAGTGTTCTATTTCTTACAAACAATTCAGTCCTGGCATTGTGCCAACAATCCAAAAGTCAAGAACTAAAATTATATTTAAAAAAGGAAAAAATACATAAAGAATAAAATATAAATATAAATTGACAAATTTAAATAACTTACAAGTTTGCGCGTCATATGTAAGAGACGTGGTATGTGTGGGAAAAGCATGTCAGCAGCCAACGGATGGCAAAGGCACACTGATCGCGATCGACGTTAAATGTTCTTTATTATTATATCATATGCCCCGGTCAAATTATCCGTGTCTTTCTGTAGGTTGATTGTGTTATTATTTTGTTTTATGAAAAACATTTCTGCGATCTCGCGTTTTCTAACTTGTTTTTCGCAATGTAATATCTCAGTTTTATGCCATTCGAAATCGTGATCAAAAGAGGTGCGATGTTTACTAACGACGGAATGGTTGCTGACATGTTTCTTGATATCTGCTCTATGCTCTTTAATGCGTGTTTCGAGATGTCTTTTGGTTTGGCCAATGTACGTGGCATCACACTTTCCGCAATTGATTTTATAAATTAAGTTAGTCTGCTTGAACCAATCTAATCTATCTTTCCCCTTCCTTATGACGCAATCGAGGGACTTAGGAACTGTATAAAGAACATGAAAACCGCGATCATTGAAGATACGAAAAAGTCTCTCGCTGAAACCTTTAATGTAGGGAACTGTTATACAAAATTTTCCGGTATACGTCGTGCAGTAATAAAATTTCTATATTGCCAGTCAGCGTCGATTATTACTACTCCTTTTTATTTTAATCACTGGCGAAGAAAAGGTTTCTTTATATATTATTTTAATATTTACTGAGGTAAAATTATACGAGAGTTTTACTTATATACAAAAGGTAAATTTTAATTACATAGTATTTACTTATTCATTACTTCTTTTAATAATTTAATTTTTTGTCATAATACATATGATAACTGAGATTATTTAATATTTTCTTTTTCTTTTGTAAGGAAACATTTTGTTATTAAACAAAATAAAAGAATTTTAGAAAACCATAACAAAATGGAAGTGTTCGATTTTTTTACACATATTTTTATGATAATGTAAATATCTGGTAATAAACAATATATAGGATGTCCTAAAACTACCGCTATTCCTTTTAATGGTAGATTCCTTAGAACATTTCAAGACAAAAATCCTAATACAAAAATGTCGAGGCTACAATAGTTTTTAAATGGGAATTCCCATTCTCAAAAACTACTGTAGCCTTGACATTTTTGTATTAGAATTTTTATCTTGAAATGTTCTAAAGAATCTGTCATTAAGAGGAATAGCGGTAGTTTTAGGATACTCTGTATATTGCATATTTTTGAAATGTATCTGCAATTTTTCGGATGAAATGTACCTGAAATATCTCTGAAGTGTTTCTGCAATATTACGTAGATATGTTTCAAAAATATTTCGTAGATATGTTTCAGAAATATTTCAGTAATATTACCGAAATATTGCCGAAATCTTTCAGCAAAGTTGCATTTGAAATAATAGTGCCGATTGAAACATTGCAGAAATGTTGCAGAAATCGTCGTGAAATATTTCTGAAATATTGCTGAAAGGTGTAATATTTCAAATGAAATTTTGCAGAAATATTTCTGAAATATTACATGCCGAGTGGGTAATAAAGTTTTTGCACATTTTGGTAAACTGGAAAATTTTTCGTCCGTTTTTTTTAAACCAGATAATAAATGTGACAATGCTGCGTGAGAAATGCGATGTGTAACAGCCCACTGTACTAAAAAATTCTTAAAAGATTCAAGATTAGCGTCTTCCTGTTTTGCGCCATTATCTTCACTCGTGCAAATTGCTAATGAAAAGGTATTATTCAATGAAATATCTAATCCCGATGTATCATCCGCTTTATTTAGTGCCGGTAAATTTATTTTGTCATTTATAATACTGCTAGCGGCATTATTGAAATCGACATGTAAGACCTCGTTATAATTGTTATGGGTAGAGGAATTATTTAAAGTTGATTCAGATGTATCAGTTAAAGCAGATGTATCAGTCCGAAAGTCTTCGTCATGTATTGATGAAAATATTTCATTTTCTTTACGGATTAATCTACGACGATGTCTTGCAGAAATATGTAACGGTAACTTACGCTTCAGAGGAAAAGACATTATATTATACTTACCATGTATATTTATATTATAGATAATTAATACTCTTGTCTTTACCGTCTTGTGAGCCAACGGAGGATATGCAGAAGTACGATACGTTAGCGCGTTCAACATAGAATCGCGCCAATCGCGGAGCTTCGTCGATGATCTTCGATCCTTGTCTTTTGAATAAATATATGTAACGTTAAATTTGCTTTAGAGGAAAAGACATGCATTATACTTATACAATTCATGTATTTATATATCAGTATTAGGTGTAATATAATTTGTCTCACCGTCTTGTATAGCAGTCTATCGAGCTTCCAGAACCATTCCAGAACTAACGGAGGATATGCACACGTACGATACGTTGGAGCGTTCAGCATAGAATATGCGGCGACCGTAGAGCTTCGTGATAGCGTGCGTAGATGTGGACACGCAACAATGATCGTCTTTTCTTTTAATCGATAATTGCGGGTCCACGTTTACCCACGCGCTGCAACGAAACTCCGCGGTCGCCATATTCGATCATATTCGATGCTGAGGTTAACGTATCGTACGTGTGCATATATCCTCCGTTAGCTCGATAGACTGCCCACACAGCACAACATGTTTCAGAAAGCTTTCCGAAAGATAACTTGGAAATTAATATTGAAATGTAAAATTGAAATCATTCAGAAATATTTCTGAAACGTTTCATCAAAATAATATATCATTGAAAGCTTTCCAAAAGATAACTTGGACAATAATATTGAAATGTAACATTGAAATCATTCAGAAGTATTTCTGAAACGTTTCAACAAAATCATTTATGACCCTTTTTACTGAAATATTTCTGAAATATTACGGAACATTTCAGAGAAATATTTCGTACGTAATGTGTAAAATACGTATCATTGAAAGCTTTCCGAAAGATAACTTGGAAAATAATATTAAAATGTAACATTGAAATTATTCAGAAGTAAAAACGGAGAACTTGAATCGCCAGTGAATAATTAACAATTAGCAAAAGAATTATGTTTGACCCAACTGGCAAATTTTATTGTTCACAAAACGCTACATTTTGACCGCAGATTTCGGTCCTTTTCAAGCGTATAGAAACTCACAAATATTATTAGTCAGACATAATGCCCAAACTACGCCGAATCTAAAAACTAAACATAAAAATTGTGGCACGCAATAATAAGTATAAGTCCAAAAATAATTATATAAATCAAAACTTATATATTTGTGTGTTAAATTCACAGAAGTAAAATACAATTTAAACGGCATTTTCGTTATTCGTTTATGTCGAAGGGCATGTAAGAGGTGGTAAAATTTTAACTGACGAGAACATACAAATAATTAAACAAACCAATGACGTCAATATTAAAAGCCAGGGCGTGAAAGGAGAAACAGAAAAGAAGGAGATAGAATTACGTTTCTTTCGTGATATGTTCGTAGAGAGCGTTAAGATTCTCCTTGTCCTTTTGTAAATTAATGGTGTCATCAAATTTTTTAATAAAAAATATCTCCGCTAATTCCCTCTTTCTAATCTGTTTCTCCTTATTATTTCTGGCTTTCCCCAATTGAAATCATGCCCCCAGGATGTTCGATGCTCACTCACTACAGAATGCTTGCTCGCCGGTTTTCTGATATCGTTCTGGTGTTCTTTTTGAGACGTGTGCACAAATGTCTTTTTGTCTGCCCAATATACGTAGCATTGCAATCTTTACATCTCTACGAACATATCATAAAAGAAACGTAATTCTATCTCCTTCTTCTGTGTTTCCCTCTCCACGCCCTGGCTTTTAATATTGACGTCATTAGTTAGTTTATTACTTGTCTGTTCTCGTCAGTTAAAATTTTACCACCGCACGGCTCTTACATGCCCTTCGACATAAACGAATAACAAAAATGCCGTTTAAATTGTATTTTACTTCTGTGAATTTAACGCACAAATATGTAAGTTTTGATTTACATAATTATTTTTGAACTTATACTTATTGTTGCGTGCCACAGTTTTTTATGTTTAGTTTTTAGATTCGGCGTAGTTTGGGCATTATGTCTGACTAATAATATTTGTGAGTTTCTATACGCTTGAACTTGAAAAGGATCGAAATCTGCGGTCGAAACGTAGCGTTTTGTGAACAATAAAATTTGCCAGTTGGGTCGAACATAAATTCTTTTGCTAATTATTCAGAAGTATTTCTGAAACGTTTTATCAAAATCATATATCATTGAAAACTTTCCAAAAGATAACTTGGGAATTAATATTGAAATGTTACATTGAAATTATTCAGAAGTATTTCTGAAACGTTTCATCGAAATCATTTATGACCCTTTTCACTGAATATTTCTGAAATATTACGAAACATTTCAGAGAAATATGCAACGACGCCGCTAGGCGGCGCATAATGGTAAGACTAACTCGTAAGTAAATTTCAGTTAGGATCTAATATAAGCAGGCCTCCGGCGAAGCAAAATCATGAACTATAATCAAGAATATGATTTATGAAGGACAAGAAATTGTTCCTAATCACCCTATACAGGGTGATCCGGAACAATTTAATATGGGAAAAAGTATCTGAAATATTTCCCATATATTTCTAAAACATTTCAGAGATATTTTCGAAGCATTTCAGAGATATTTCTTAGGCATTTCAGAGGTATTTCTTAAGCATTTCAGAGATATTTCTGAAGCATTTCAGAAATATTTCAGAAACATTTCTGAAATCTCAGCTTGGCGGACATTTTATATTTCTGAAACATGTCTGAAACATGTCTGAAATGTTTTTTTGAAAGGTTTCATATTTCATTGACAGCTTTTTGAAAGCTTTCTGAAATATTTCGGTGCTGTGTGGGTGCTACACAAGGTAAGACAAGTATTACTATATTGATATATAAATACATTATAAGTATATATATATATATATATAATGTATGTCTCTTCTTCTGAAACGTAATTTATATATAACGTTATACATTTCTTCAAAAGACAAGAAGATCATTATCGCATGTTCACGAAGCTCAGTGGTCATCATTCTGCAGAACGCTCCAACATATATCGTATATGTGCATATCCTTTGTTAGCTCGGTGAAGCTTAATAAACTGCTACACCCAGACGGTGAGACAAGAGTATTATCTATTGATATATGTATTTGTAAGTATAATGTCTTATTTTCCTCTAAAGCGTAATTTACCATTACATATTTCTGCAAGACATCGTCGTAGATTAATAAAAATAAATAAAATAAAATATTTTCATCAATACATGACGAAAACTTTCGGACTGATACGTTTGCGGAATCAACTTTAAATAATTCCTCTACAAATAAATTGTATTATAACGATTAAGGTTTTACATGTCGATTTCAATATAATAATGCCGCTTGCAGTGTTATATAGATAACGAAATAAATATATCGTCACTAAATAAAGCGCGGATACATCAAAATTAAATATTTCATTGAATAACACATTTTTATTAGCAACCTGCACAAGTGAAGAAATATCGCAGAGCAGAAGGACGATAATCGTAAATCTGTTAAGAATTTTTTAGTAAAGTGCGCTGTCACACATCGCATATCACGTAGCTACATTGTCGCATTATTTATTTCGACATTTATATCATATTCGGTTTAAAAAAGACGCATAAAATGTTTTCCAATTTACAAAAACGTGCAAAAACTTTATTACGTATATGTACACCACAATCATCAGATATTACAATAAATATGTTTCCTGGACAATATTATCATCTCGGTATTGAATGGGGTATTATTCAATTTTTATCAGCAAACTCTACTTGCATTCATATTCAAATAGGTATCGATGGCTTGCCAATATCGCGTCCAATTCAAATCAATTATGATGGCCAATTTTAGGTCGAATCATGTTTCATGGAAAAGTATTTCTTATTGGTTGTTATTTCGGCAAAAGTAAACCAGAGGATGTGTGTGTGAATAAATTTTTACAACAATTCGTAAATTACATCCAATATCTTGATAGATAACGGCATATCTTACAACGGAATAAAATTTTCAGTCTCAATACATTCTATAATTGTATGTGATGCGCCTGCAAAATCTTTCATCACTCTTACTAAAGGTCATGCCGGGTATTTTAGCTGTACAAAATGCATAATCAAAAGCGAGTTTATTGCAAACAGAATTTTCTTTCACAATTTTCATTGTTGATTCAGAGTAAAACTGATATGATCATTAAGTTTTTGTTATCAAAATTAAGAAGAGCATTATCTTGGTCGTTCTGTACTACTAGATATTAAAGTTTTCGATATTATATCTTAAATCCCGTTATATTCTATGCATATAATATATGTATATTGGTATTATAAAAAAGTTAGTAAAATTATGGTTAAGTGGTCCTCTTAAAACAAGATGTTTAACGTCTAAAACAAATAAAAAGTTTCCAAATTTCTTCTAAATATCAGGCCTTTTATTCCGCGAAAATTTGCAAACAGGATAACGAGCATTACCAAGATTTTGCTCAATGGAAAGCAATCGAATCCCATCAATTTATTGCATAAAGAATTGCCTTCAGACATTTTTTTGCATTATATCTGCTTGCACGTTACTGCATGTATATTAAGTCAGAAAAATTCTAAATTTATTGGGTGCAGAAAAATTATCAAACTATTTCTAAATGTTTTATCGCAATTTATGGGCCAAAATTTGTATCTCATAATTGCATTTACGGTCTTCCGCATATAAGTGACAGTGTAAAGCAGCTTAAACCGTTACACATTTTTACTGCTTTTTTCTTTAAAAATTTTATAAAAGATTTGAAATCTATATCCCACATAGCAAATAATATTGCAGAAATATTGCAGCAATATTATTTTTCCATTGCAATATTACAATGAAATATAGCAGAAATATTGCAGTAATATTACTGCAATATCTCAGTAATATTAAAATGTCCGCGCAAATGAATATCAGTACCTAATATTACTGATATTTATTTCAGTAATATTACGTAATATTACTGCAATATATCAGTAATATTACTATAATATTTGCGTAATATTTGTATAATATTGCTAGAAATTAAACCATTTTAATAATTTTTATTCAATTTTATTGAATTATTTTTTTTTACATACAATATTAAAATTTTTACATACAATATTAAAATAATATTGATATTGTTAACGCAATAATATTATTTGTGTAATATTAGATAATAGAGGAAAGTCCCTTATTATGAGATAGGATCCTAATATGAGATGGCGGGGTTTCTTCATGATGAGATCAACAGATGGGGCCTATATAGAGCCTTTTAGCTTACATATCTCATATTAGGATCCTGTCTCATAATAGGTGACTTCCTCTATTTATTATTGCTACAAATTAAATTATTTTAATGAATTTTATTAAATTTTATTAAATTGTTATTTTTAATAATAGTATTACATACAATAATAAGAAAATAATATTGATATTATCTTTCTATCTCTTTCTTCTTCAAAACTGCTCCATGCTACTCTGCACTGTATGAATTTCCACTGATAAAGAGTGACGTAACACTATAACATAATATAAAAACTGTAATTATTATTATTTATATCTGATTATACAAGGTGAGTTTTATTTTGTGTGCCAATTACCTTCGCTAATTATCTAAGAAAGTAATTGATTGGTTTATTGGAAAAATGTTTCAGATAAAAGTTGGAGGGTTTATAGAGGAATAATGGATAATCTTATTAGATTTTGAATCTGGAACCCATGTTGAGCCCAGTAGGGTCCAAGTCAAATTTTTTAAATAAAAACTCCCATTTTTTATTACATCATCTTTTTCTACTAATTAATATAAACAACTTTTGTCTGAAACATTTTTTATCTGCCTTATACTTTTTGAGATATTCAAGAAAAATTTGGTAATTTTTTTAATATTTAGTTTATGATATCTTGATAAATGCTTGTCGGAAGGAAAAATGATACAAGACTTTTTGACTTGATATGGTCTCAAGAATAACTGCTATTGCAATAATATCCCAATTTTTTTAAATATTTGTGTATACATTTCCTTGAAGCTTTCATGTGTACACAATTATTTAAAGAAATTAGAATACTATTGCAACAGTATATTCTTGAAACCAAATCAAGTCAAAAAGTCCTGTACCACTTTTCATTCCGACAAACATTTATTGAGATATTGTAAGCTAAATATTGAAAAAAATCCCAAGTTTTCCTTGAATATCTCAAAAAGTATAAGGCAAATAAAAAAATGTTTCAGACAAAAGTTGTTCATATTAATTAGTAGAAAAAGATGATACAATAAAAAAGGGGTTTCTATTTAAATAATTTGATTTGGATCCTATTAGGCTTCACACAAGTACCGGACTCAAAATCTAATAAAATTGTCTATTGGTCCTCCTTGAACCCTCCAACTTTTATCTGAAACATTTTTCCAATAAATCAATACTTTCTGAGATAATTATAGCGGAGATGATTGGCACACGAAATAAATCACCCTGTTTATATCATACATAATTACATATTCAAACATAAGAGTACGGGGTTAAGTATGACATGTTCCGATATTGACTGTCTATACTGAAAATCTATGGTTAATGTTATACATACACTTTAGATTTTCAGTACTGGATATTAAAATATTAGAACGCAGTTTATACCAAGTTTAAATTTTTCTTACTTATGTATCTAATAAATAAAGCTGTCGCTCAGAAGAGTTTGATAGAAATCAAACTGCTTGGTGCTGCTCTGCGTGAACTTCCACTGATGGAAAGCAACGTAACACTGTAACATAATACAAAAACAGTAATTATTATTTACATCTAATTATATATTTTAAACATAAAAGTAGGTTAAGTATGAATCTGTATTCCGATATTCACTATCTATGTATACTGAAAATCTGTAGTTAATGTTACACGTATACTTTGGATTTTCAGTATTGACGATTAATATTGTAAAGCATGATTTATATCAGATTTAACATTTTCTTACTTACGTATCTAATAAATAAATCGTTTGCTCTTCTATCAAACTACTTGGTGCTGCTCTGGACTGCATGAACATTCACTGATGGAAAGCAATACTGTAACATATAGCATAAGAACAATAATTATTATAAAATCACGTAAATGATTAAATAATCATGGTTAAATTACTTAATTGATGATTAAACTGCTTTTTAGGAGATTTGGGATCGGCATATTTCTATCACGTATCTCCAACTGAGGGCTCCAGTTGGATTAAACTGTTAAAAATTTTGAGGTTAAGTTAGCATCAAGATTTAAGTATGAAGCCGTTAATAAATAATTTCATTAGAGACTCGTTCAATAAGGTTACAAAGGCAAATATATGTATTTTAAGATGATCATTGTAATGATTTTTATGATATTAACGTGGTTTTTGCAGACCATGCCACATTATCTCTATTTTTGAATTTAACGACAAATCGCCAAATATACATGTACAATGTACATATTAGTAACAATTATACAAAAATACTTTTAAAAATATTTGTGTGAACAATATTTATTAAATAAAGAAAAATTACCTGAAATTAAAACGATTGTTTCTGTGCGGTGTCGTACTACGTGATTGCGTGGTCCCACGGAGTCTTGCAGGTGACAGCGAGAGAAGACCGGCAATGGTGGGGGTCGGTGCTGCGACCAAGTGCATGGCCACACACACTAGCGTTCTTCCCTCCACTTAAGCCCAGTCTACATAGGTTGCAGTTTACAAAACGCAAGACACACGCATAGTCTACATGTCAATCTAACCTCTCTGTGTATAGAGGTTAGACTGACATGTGGACTGTGCGTGTGTCTTGCGTTTTGCGAACTGCGGCCTATGTAGACCGGGCTTTATGGCTTCTGCACATAGGACGCGGAAACGCTTGCCGCGTGGCAGCGTCCTGTGTGCAGTAGCCATTACGCACACAGAAACGTTCTGTTTATCCGTGTGACAAACTCGTAATTTGAAAAGTTTAATATTAATTATATAAGAAATATAAATTTTAAATTTTATCCATTTATTTTATTTTACTTGCTGGCTCTTAATTAAAAATTAATTGTATATATAATCACCTTTTATTATTACAAAACAAATAACAAGTTATAAAATACCACTTATAAAATGTGTCTTAATCACTTTTATTCTCTGAAAGTACAAGTCAGTCTCTTTTGATTCCATCACATTTTTTGATTCAGATTTCTCTTTCTTTTAGTAAAAAATTCTTTAACTGATATATATTATCTGTGCAATACGTATGATTGTGTGATATCTTAATAACGTCTTAATGACGTTAATAAGATGTCATTAAAATGTCATTTGACATTATTTTGCTACTTAAAGTATTATATTTCAACAATATGTTGCAGCAATATTACTGTAATATTTCAATATTATTTAAAAACCTGTAATACATCAGTAATATTTCTGAAATATTTCATTGTAATACGTAATATTTCTACTATATTGCAATATTACTGCAATATTTCTGTAATATTACGTGCTATGTGGGATATTAAGGAAATCCGAAAAACCGTTGAAACAATTATAGTAATCGCTATGCAAAAATAATAAGTGTACGTGAGAATACTTAATACTTATCGCAAATTTGAAAAATATATGTCAAAGATCCACATAATAAAGAGCTGGTGTCAGGGATCTTTAATCCACAATTTTCAAAAATAGATTTTTCACAGATTTTATTATATCAATCAAATCTAACAATTGCTTCATAGAAAACAATGTAGTATGCTTGGAAAATGTCGTTATACAACTGAGGGTACAAACATTGCTATAGGACGTAAATTTATGGTTGTAAAGGAACTTTAATAATACTTCATGCAGTTTGGGTATATTTAGAATAAGAAAATTATATCTAGGTACTCTTCAAATGTAACTTTTGAGTGGAAATCATGAATTTCTTAAATTGCCATGTAAAGATACAGAATATTTTGCAGTAATACCGCTTATAAAAACTATAAATTGATAATTGAGAGAGACATTGAAAATTAAGAGAATAAAATATGAATATGGATAGCCCCGGTGCTTAATACAACTTTTTCTTATTCTACACACATCCCTTACAGGAATTTAATACTGTAAGTTATTATTTGGCTAGTGATTAATTACTTACTTTGAGTATTAAAAACATTGTTAACAGTGCTTTTAATACTCATAATGCTCAAAATAAACAAATTACTATTTAAAAAAATAACTTACATTATTGATTATTTACTAGGGATACTGTTTCAATTAGTAAAATGTATACTGTTTTCTTTTTTTTAATATTATATATTTTTTTAATTCTTTGTTTTCCAAAAAATATCTTTCTGTGTAGATGTATGTAAATACAGGCACATTGTGAACGATTATTCGTACAATAATTGGGTTTGGCAAGAAGATACAATGTCCAGTCAACGATTTGTAATCACAGAATTTACTGATGGAATTCAAGTTGTACCAACAGTATGGTTTAAAAGTAAAGACATGTGCAAATATCCATTACACTATAAAACAGATCAAAGAATCAGAAAAGCAGTAGAAAAAGAGGAGGTGCCAGGTATTCGGTGGACATCCTGTAAAGTTCTTCGGACATTTGGCAAATATTGTAAGTATTTTAACAAAACAATATTCTATTAGAAATAAACATAACAGTATTTATACTGTGTTTAGTTATACTCTAATGATGTATTTAAATAATATTTTCACCCTTAGAAGAAGCTTATGAAAAATCAGAAAGGGCCCTTTATACATCAGACTTGGATACGGAGAAGGAAGGAAAAGAATATAGAAAAAAGAGAGCAGCAAAAATATATTCTTCGTCAGAAAGCGAAGAAGAGCGATGTACAAATGTACCATCTCCTCCACATCTTTCTCCAAAAGGTTATTATAAATAAATTCAATACACATAGAGTGTTTAGCAATTACCGCGTATTTAATATTTTAGTAAACAAGGAATGGACACACACACACACACAAAACAACATAGCAAACTCGTAATAAACTTTTTCACCAAAAATCAGAGTGGTAATTACTAAATATCTTGTAAGTGCTGGATAGAAAATTCATTAAGAACTAGTACCACTATATTAATTTTACAAATGTTTTGCAATATTTTCAGTTATACGATACAAAAACGTCGACAATAATGACAATGAAAATATACGTAGTGTACGTACGAAAGATGTCACTTCCCGGGGTGTTACGAGACATGATTCCGACGGATCACCGACAGTGTCACACGAAGGCTCACGCTCTATTTTACAAGGTAAGCAAACTTTGTTATATAAAGTATAGTACTTGTACGCTGAAATAAAAAAATTATGTCTTCTCTTTTTGAATATAAAACAATATAAGACAAATGATGTAAATTAGTACATACATTTTCTTTTTTTTTATGTTTACGTAGATTCAAGTAACATAAATGGCTCGTCATGTGGAAGAAAAGAAGAAGCGATCTCTACGTACAAAGGACCTACAAAGAATCGACAGGGTATAAATCCGCATACCGAAACATCCCAAGAAGTTGGCCAATCAATTTCCACACAGAAAAGTGGAGAGGGAGCTCATGAGAGGGAGCTCATGCTAGATAATAATAATTTAAATTATCAATTATCACAAGCAACATTTGGTAAGCTGAAATTATTTATAAGCCTGAAAAAATGCAAACTGCCCAGTAAACAACAAGTAAGATTAAAATTGTATTAATGTTATAATTTGTCACTCGACAATGTAAATGCAATATAATTACATATGTGTTATATTGTTTCCTTTTTGCATTGTTGAGTGACAAATTATAACATTGATTACCCTTACCTAGTTGGTGTTTACTGGGTGAATAACTGTACTTTTTTGTGAATTTCTTATGTCTAGTAGCAGAGCATTAATTGTGTGTAATAATGAATAATTTGTATGTGCAGAGAATCATCTAAAAAGATTGACCCGAGAAATAACCGTCATAAAATATGATGTTAGACAGGGAAATGCTTTATTGGATATATTAGTGAAGAGAACAGACGAAGAGAAGAAATTACAGAATCCAACATGTTCTTTTGAAGACATTGAAGATTTATTTCCCTTGAAGACAACGTTCCAAGTAATGGAGGTTGAAGAAATTTTAAACGACCCTAACTCCCAACGCGCCAATTCTATTGTAAGCTGATGTACAATTTATTATAGTCCGGGAGCCAGCGACCGTTTAGAGTTAGTCATTTCACAAAAGCTGAAAATTTTTCCTAAGCTCTATTTGGTATCACTAGTAAGTGAATGGACCTCCAGCTTGCGCAGTTCCGGGGGGTGTAGCTGCGGCAGCCTCCCACACACGTAAAGTAATAATAAAAAAAAACTAATACCGCAAAAGCTGAAACTTTGTTAACATGTTGATTATGTTATAAAGAAATGAAAAAACGTATCCAGCTGAATGTAGAGTGGGGGATTATGCCCCAGCTTTTCACGTAAAGAAGTGAAAAATATGCGTTGAGTAAACTGATACCGCAAAAGCTGAAATTTTGTAAATTAATAGTTAAGTTAATAACTTAAACGAAAAAAACATCCAGCTTTATATTTAGTGGGGGAAAAGTGCCCAGCTGATGCAGTGAATGACGCTGTGCATCGGTATGCGCTCGGGCGCGTTGTATCTTTGAGCATCAGCTGGACACTTTTCCGCCACTAAATATAAAGCTGGATATTTTTTTCGTTTAACTTATTCAGTTAACTATTGTATTACCAAATTTCAGCTCTTGCGGTATCAGATATTTATAGTTTTCTCGTTAAACACAGAGCGTCCATGCAGTTATTGGATGATATATATATATACGTATAACTTTTCTGCTCTAAAGGAAGATAATAAAAAATGTTTACTATTAATTATTAAATTTTTTTTAGTATTTATTTAAAAAAATATTAAAAATAAAAATAAACATACATAGTGTTAATACACGTAAAGTAATATAATAATGTATCAACAAATTTTTTACATTTCGCCTTCTTCGGATTCATCGCCATCAAACTCATTATAGCTTTCGTTATCGCTGCAATTGACGTCGATCTGTGAAATATCTTCATCATTTGTAAACATATATAATAATAATATATTAAAAGACAGATGATAATTATATAAAAACACGCGAGAGCAAAATTTTAACGCAAATCAGATTATTAACTATAAAAAAAGTTTACTTGCTATACGAAATTGTTATAAATATTATTCAGTTTTATTTTAAAATTAATATTATATAGATAAAATTTAAAAAAAAATAATCAAAAATTTACATTGAAATAATTAAAAAAAATAATGAAATGAGAGAAATATATCAGTATTATTCTAACCTGCACTACTGTTTTGGTCATCATCGATAGTTATATCTCCAAGGGAAGAGGATAGCTGCTAATTTTGCTCTCGCGTGTTTTTATATAATTATCATTTATGTCTTAATATATTATTATTATATATGTTTACAGATGATGAAGATATTTCACAGATCGACATCAATTGCAGCGATAACGAAAGCGATAATGAGTTCGATGACGATGAATCCGAAAAAAGCAAAATCTAAAAAATTTGTTGATACATTATTATATTACTTTACGCGTATTAACACTATGTATGTTTATTTTTATTTTTAGTATATTTTTTAAAATAAATACTAAAAAAAATTTAATAATTAATAGTAAACATTTTTTATTAACTTCCTTTAGAGCAGAAAAGTTATACGTATATATCATCCAATAACTGCATGGACGCTCTGTGTTTAATGAGAAAAGTATAAATATCTGATATCGCAAAAGCTGAAATTTGGTAATACAATAGTTAACTGAATAAGTTAAACGAAAAAAATATCCAGCTTTATATTTAGTGAGGGAAAAGTGTCCAGCTGATGCTCAAAGATACAACGCGCCCGAGCGCATACCGATGCACAGCGTCATTCACTGTATCAGCTGGGCACTTTTCCCCCACTAAATATAAAGCTGGATGTTTTTTTCGTTTAAGTTATTAATTTAACTATTAGTTTACAAAATTTCAGCTTTTGCGGTATCAGTTTACTCAGCGCATATTTTTCACTTCTTTACGTGAAAAGCTGGGGCATAATCCCCCACTCTAAATTCGGCTGGATACGTTTTTTCATTTAATTGTAACATAATCAACATGTTAACAAAGTTTCAGCTTTTGCGGTATTAGTTTTTTATTATTATTATTTTACGTGTGTGGGAGGCTGCCGCAGCTACACCCCCCGGAAGTGCGCCAGCTGGAGGTCCATTCACTTACTAGTGATACCAAATAAAACTTAGGAAAAATTTTCAGCTTTTGTGGTTTTGGTCATTAAAAAAGGTCGCTGGCTCCCGGACTATTATTTGTATCCCAGATAGCATAAAGTATTTATAAAATATTGTATGCTGTCTGGAATACTCTTTTTGTGCTTCATATATATCTATTATATATATATATATATATATATATATATATATATATATATATATATATATATATTCCTCAATTTTGCAGCGTGCGTATGTACAATCAATAGGAGGGAGTAACGTTGATGATGCTGCAAAAAGGTCTCTCTACAAAATATTCTCAAACGGATTAGCAGGCAAATATAACTGGGAAGGCCGACGTGGAAAAGCGCCATTATACAAACTTGCGTTAATGAAACTGATTTTCAGTAAGTATTCACGCAACCATCTCTTCACAAATATGAAATATATTGAAGTGACTATAAACAAGTAATTCAGTTTTTTTTATTTATCTCATGGAAATTATAATATTTTTCTAGGATCTGTTCTTCAAATTGTGCCAGATTCCGATAAAAAAAATCCAACTAAGGGTTATGGAATGGTTCCGGCACTCAAAAGCAAGAAGTGAGAACGAGGAAAAACGTAACGCACAAATACACGCAAGAGAACAACAAGAGGCAGACATGGATAGAGCGTGACATCATTTTATATAATAACTATATGTGGACGGTTTTACTATTACCTATTGTGTGCGCGCGCAAAGTTTACGCACACATTAGATTCCTTTTTTTATGATAGATAAACTGATTTATTGTAACAGAATAATTTACAACTTGCGGCAAATGTTAAAACTGAAAGCCTCTGTTTTTGCTAGCGATTTTTTTCAGGTTTTTTATTAACGAGAATTATAATACCTTATCGTTTATTATCTCCCCATTAAACATTTTTTTACAAAACTGTGTACTTAAAAAATCTTAAATCCTGTGTATTAAGATCCATAAGAGTTCCAGAAAATGTCTATACGAGATCTAAGAATGCTCCATAAATCATCCATGAAAGCTCCACGAAATGTCCATACAATATCTAACAATTCTCCATAATAAATCCATAAGTGCTCCACGAAATGTCCATACAAAATCTAAGAATGCTCCATAAAACATCCATAAGAGGTTCACGAAATATCCATGCGCGATCTAAGAATTCTCCATGAAAAATCCATGAGAGCTCTACGAAATGTTCATACGAAATCTAAGAATGCTCCATAAAACATCCATACAAGCTCCATGAAATATCCATACAAAAGCCGTAAATGCTGCATGAGAACTCCATAAAACGTTTATAGAAGTTCCATTATATATACATACAAGCTCTAATATATGTCCATGTTACCTCCGTGGAACCTCTATCATTACTTCTAATGGAGATCTAATGGAGGTACTAGAAGCGGACATTTCGAGCATCAGTGGAAGTTCTGTGGATGTTACATGGACGTCCATTAGAGGTTTCGAATCTCCATGATGGATGTCTAATGGACGTCCATTGGAGGTTGTGTTCTGTGTGGGTAAATGAGACCAGTGAAACAAGAAGTGACGCAAAGCAACTGTACAATCGTATGTTAAGTTATGATTGTCTGATTTTGCTAGGATTTTGGAATAAAGTATTAATTCGCATTGACCGTGTTCAAAAGAGACAACAGGATCCTAGCATGAACTTCCACGATGCTGCCCTAGATTTGAAAGCCCTCCGAGATCATTTTGCTGATGAAAGAGAAGTGTACCACTCGGCATGTAATATTTCAGAAATATTTCTGCAAAATTTCATTTGAAATATTACACCTTTCAGCAATATTTCAGAAATATTTCACGACGATTTCTGCAACATTTCTGCAATGTTTCAATCGGCACTATTATTTCAAATGCAACTTTGCTGAAAGATTTCGGCAATATTTCGGTAATATTACTGAAATATTTCTGAAACATATCTACGAAATATTTTTGAAACATATCTACGTAATATTGCAGAAACACTTCAGAGATATTTCAGGTACATTTTATCCGAAAAATTGCAGATACATTTCAAAAATATGCAATATACAGAGTATCCTAAAACTACCGCTATTCCTCTTAATGACAGATTCTTTAGAACATTTCAAGATAAAAATTCTAATACAAAAATGTCAAGGCTACAGTAGTTTTTGAGAATGGGAATTCCCATTTAAAAACTATTGTAGCCTCGACATTTTTGTATTAGGATTTTTGTCTTGAAATGTTCTAAGGAATCTACCATTAAAAGGAATAGCGGTAGTTTTAGGACATCCTATATATTGTTTATTACCAGATATTTACATTATCATAAAAATATGTGTAAAAAAATCGAACACTTCCATTTTGTTATGGTTTTCTAAAATTCTTTAATTTTGTTTAATAACAAAATGTTTCCTTACAAAAGAAAAAGAAAATATTAAATAATCTCAGTTATCATATGTATTATGACAAAAAATTAAATTATTAAATTATTAAAAATTAAAATGATGTTATCATTTTTTACTAACTAAGTATAGCGAATGTTATGTCAATTTTGCATGGTTTTTTATGATATGTATTTAATCCTATATATAACTGGAGATAATAAAATATATTATATATATAATTTGATCTTGGATAGTCATTTAAAGGTCACGTGAAGGTTACCTTCAATTTTTCTTAATGGCACACTATTTTTTATTACATATTCTTGTCGAGACGTTTTCAAAACATTATAATTATAAAGCTCTTTTGTTGAGAATTTTTTGATATTTTAAATTTTGTTATGATATTTTATAATTTATAAAATTTAGAAAAGAATATGAAATATCTCGTAGAGTATTCACTTTTTGATGACTTTACTTTACTTTAATTTATACATAGAATAATGAAAAAATCGAATAATAATATTAATTTTTACATTTACAATTTTTCCAAACTAAGTGCGCCCACAAAATGCAATCAAATTTTTTAAAATAAATTTTTCTATTTTTTTTATTTTTTAACAACATTCGATTTCTTTCATTATTTTATGTATAAAAATATCAAGATAAAGTCAACGAAAAGTTAATATATACTTTACGAGATATTTCATATATTATTTAAGAATGCCATATGACAAAATTTGAAGAAAATTCTTAATAAAAGAGAAAAAATGCAATAAAATGCAATAATTATATAACAATATAATTTTTTATAAGTTTTAGTCTGTCAGCAACTTTTCGGAAATATTACAAATGCAATGTGAAACATTCCGTTGCATGTGAAACATTCAAAAATATAACGTGTGCAATGTAAACGTAAATAATACTTTTATCATGTATCAGAAATGTTTCTAAATCATTGCATCTGCAATATTTCTTGTGCAATATTGTAGAAATTCACTGCTTGCAATTAAATTTTTCATTACCTACGCAATCTTTCAGAAATTTTTCAGAAATATGTTAAATGCAATGTTGCGTTTAATATGTTACAGAAATATTATTCGTGCAAAGTAAACGTAATATTACTTTTAAAATGTTTCAGAAATATTTCTGAAATATTGCATCTGCTACATTTTTTTGCAATATTATAGAAACTTACAAATATTGTAAATAACTTTCTGAAAGATTTCAGAAATATTGTTAATGCAATATTATAAAAAACATGATGCAGGTACATTTCTGAAATATTTCAGATGCATAGTTACAAATGAAATGTTAATGAAATATTTCTGCACCATTTCCGAATATTTCAATATTTCAGCAACATAACATGCCGAGTGGGTTTGCCATCCGTTGGCTGCTGACATGCTTTTCCCACACATACCACGTCTTTTACATATGACGCGCAAACTTGTAAGTTATTTAAATTTGTCAATTTATATTTATATTTTATTCTTTATGTATTTTTTTCCTTTTTTTAAATATAATTTTAGTTCTTAACTTTTGGATTGTTGGCACAATGCCAGGACTGAATTGTTTGTAAGAAATAGAACACTTGACAAGGACCGAAAATGACGGTCGAAACGTCGTGAGATAATAAAATTTCTATATTGCCAGTCAGCGTCGATTATTACTACTCCTTTTTAAAATAATCTAATAATTATAAGTACGTATTAAAATATAAATTTTTACTGTTTTATTGCTTATTTCATCTACACTTTAATGTTATCATTTTTTACTAACTAAGTATAGCGAATGTTATGTCAATTTTGCATGGTTTTTTATGATATGTATTTAATCCTATATATAACTGGAGATAATAAAATATATTATATATATATATAATTTGATCTTGGATAGTCATTTAAAGGTCACGTGAAGGTTACCTTCAATTTTTCTTAATGGCACACTATTTTTTATTACATATTTTTGTCGAGACGTTTTCAAAACATTATAATTATAAATCTCTTTTGTTGAGAATTTTTTGATATTTTAAATTTTGTTATGATATTCTATAATTTATAAAATTTAGAAAAGAATATGAAATATCTCGTAGAGTATTCACTTTTTGATGACTTTACTTTACTTTAATTTATACATAGAATAATGAAAAAATCAAATAATAATATTAATTTTTACATTTACAATTTTTCCAAACTAAGTGCGCCCACAAAATGCAATCAAATTTTTTAAAATAAATTTTTCTATTTTTTTTATTTTTTAACAACATTCGATTTCTTTCATTATTTTATGTATAAAAATATCAAGATAAAGTCAACGAAAAGTTAATATATACTTTACGAGATATTTCATATATTATTTAAGAATGCCATATGACAAAATTTGAAGAAACTTCTTAATAAAAGAGAAAAAATGCAATAAATTTTTCAATTTTAATTTGTAGTTTGCTTGACACTTCTTCTTTCTCCTTTAGTTCTTTCCTTAAAACGTTTGCACCTTCCAACATTTCTTGCGCGACTATGACGTCTTCAATTTTATTGTCTTTTAGTGCTTGTTTCAGTCGAGTATTCACTTCACTTAATAGCTTATCAGATGCTTTTTTTTTACTATTTCTACTTGTTTTGCCTCTTTATATTGTTTTTCTAATGTTTCAATGTCTTGTCGCGTTTTGTCTTGCTCTCGACGCATCTCTTCTCTTTGACGGATTTCTTCTTGCTTTCCTTTTTCCCGCGACTTTTCCAGTTCCTGACGTATTTTCTCATCTTCTAAATATTTCTTATATTTGGAATGCGCAAAGCGGGCGGATGTTATAAGAGTTTCAGGTATATGCACATGATCAACTCGCCCATTGTTCTTGCGCACGGCCTCTTTGACATATAACTTGGCATTAAGCGTTCTTGCTTTCATTCGGACATTGTTCGAAGTCAAAATCTTCCCCGAAATTGAGAAGCCTCTCTCTACATCGGCACTCCCATGCGAAAGAGTAAGGGCAGCCTTCACTGCACGTTCTAGTTGTGGGTATCTGGGAGTTCCTACGGCGTTCTTTATGTTAAAAATTTGCCGCCAGTAGTGATCCACACGCAGCGGTACATCTTTATTTTTATTCCGCATCTCAAGATGTGCTTCATCCATCTGCAGAAGCTTCCACTCGTCCATCAATGTACTCTCGGTTACGTCTAGGGGTAGAACTCGTGCCACCTTCACGATGTGTCTAATGCTCTCTAGTTTCATCACATCCTCAGGGGCTAAGCACTTGAAATACTTGAGGACTCCTCCTGAAACCAGAATTGTCTTTTCCAGTAAATGTCGCGCGCCTGCAATGAAATGTTCCTGGACATTTTTTCTGAAGCCTAATCCTACGGAATCCTTAGTTTTACGAAGGATAGGTTGTTGAGTAATCCGAATCGCAGCGTCAAGTCCCCGATCTTTATCGGTGCGGGAGGGTGGGTTCCACCGTCGGCGAGGTTCGATTGCATGCACGACAATATGTCGCGTTTGCGCTCGACCAGTCCTTTCCACGTGTCGAGCGTCAGACATATCTCTTTGCCCTGTTTATCTCCTAGGGCGATATCCACGTATGAAGGCGAAGGTATATTGTACCACGATGACTTAATCGTGATACCTACGGCTAAGTATTTGTAGCCGGTCGACGTCAGCAGATAACGCGTCGTCAGGACGCGCGTCGTGGGCCCCTCGACGGGCGTGTTCGCGGGCGGGTTAGAGCTGGAACGCGGCTCCTGAAGAGGAGGACGATCGTCCGTCAATTCCATCGTCCATCGTATTCGTTCTTTGTTGTCTTTCGCCTCCGAATTCGTCTCGCGAGAAGAAGTACTCTTCGGCGCGGGTCGATCGGTCAACGACGAGAACATTTCACACGGGTTGTGCAGCGCCGTTCGTTTCTGATTTCTTTCCGACGCGTCGTATTCGGCTGACGATGCGATACTGATGCTTTGGGGGGTACGCGTCGGCATAAGTGGAAAAGTTCTCGCTTACGTCGCGCGATGTGTGGTGTAGTATGGTGTGGTGTGGGAAATTTGCGCGGTTCTCTACTTCCTTCGACGGATACGGCGATCGGAGAGCCGAACGCCGCCGCCGTCGTCTTCGTCCGGATCGTTCTCCGGCGACGTTAATAAATTATCTTTGAGGCGTACGATTCGATCGAGGAGATCGCGCAATTGTTGCAACAGTTCGGCCTTAGGGCAGACTATATTTAGCATCCGCAGATCGAATTTACCGGCCGACGTGACGGTCCTCGTAAATTCGTTGAATCTGTAGAACTGCGTGCGAGTGGTGAAGTACAGATTGCCGTCGATGTATCGGAAGATCGACGTCACGCCGGTCGGTATTCCGGGAAACGTCGCCTCGAGAGGCGTAAATTTGGAGACTCTCTTCGCGCATTTGTCTATCTCGCCCACCGAGTTACCGTTGAACACCACGAAGGAACGTCCTCTGTGGGTGTTCACCGCCCCCGATTGACTACGTTTACATAACACCGTTACCCAATCAGCAGACAATGTTTTTTAAATGTGTTTTTAATATTTATTTTTTATTAATTATACATTTGTACAATTTATTGTAAAAATAATATTTATTTAATGTTTATTAAATATTTATTTTACATTGATTATTTATTTGAAGTAATGATTTAGAAAAAATATTTATTAAACGTTTATTTAATATTTGTTTTACATTAGTAAGTTATTTGCAATAATAAGTTGAAAAAACATTTATTTAACATTTATTCGACATTAATTTAATATTTATGTTTATTAATTATTTATTTGCAATAATGAATTGAAAAAACATTTATTTAACATTTATTCAACATTATTTTAATATTTATTTTACATTAACTATTTATTTGCCATAATGATTTGAAAAAACATTTATTTAACATTTATTCGACATTATTTTAATATTTATTTTACATTAATTATTTATTTACTGTAATAATTTGAAGAAAAAAAAACGTTTATGTAATGTTTATTTGACATTAATTTAATATTCATTTTACATTAATTATTCATTTGCAATAATGATTTAAAACAACGTTTATTTAACATTTATTTGACAGTAATGTAATATTTATTTTGCATTAATTATTTATTTGCAATAGTGACTTAAGGGGTTATATCCACTTAGGAGCCAAAAAAAAGCGATTTTTTAAGAATTTATCCTGGAAAGGCATTTTAATTTATAAACACAAAATTTTACACACTTATTGTAGTCACTTTTAAATATAATTTCAAATTTTTTTGTTTAAAAATAATGATGTTTACGGCCGCTATAGCCGACGTCCGGGAGCATCTCTAAAAAAAACGTGTCTTGCGGTGACCACTCTATCTCTGGACTGAATCATCTGAAATCAAAAAACCAAAAAGATTTCGTTAATATAATATATTATCTAGTATTTGATCGAAGGAATAAGTAAAATATTAATTTTTAAAAAATGGCGGCTTCTAAAACAAAAATTTCGATTTTTGCTGTAAATTTTGTTTGTTTAAGAAGCCACCATTTTTGTTAAAATTAATATTTTGCTTATTCCTTCGATCAAATACTAGATAATATATTATATTAACGAAATCTTTTTGGTTTTTTGATTTCAGATGATTCAGTCCAGAGATAGAGTGGTCACCGCAAGACACCGAGATGCTCCCGGACGTCGGCTATAGCGGCCGTAAACATCATTATTTTTAAACAAAAAAATTTGAAATTATACTTAAAAGTGACTACAATAAGTGTGTAAAATTTTGTGTTTATAAATTAAAATGCCTTTTCAGGATAAATTCTTAAAAAATCGCTGTTTTTTTTGCCTCCTAAGTGGATATAACCCCTTAAAGAAACATTTACTTAACATTTGTTCAGATATTGCGTTCGAATTCCTTCGCGTTTTGCAAACGCCCGATCGTTTCATTCAGATGGCGCGACGCGTGAGTCGCCACTCTCAAAGCGCCCCCACCTCCTTTCTCGCTCTCGTTCAGTGTCATGGCCGCACTTGCTGCGTTTCTTCGGACGAGACGAGTACGTTTTCCTTTTTTCGTAACTGATTGAGCTAAGCGGCACGTATTCTGGAGACCAACCAAGCGAGATTCGACTTCCCAGGGAGAGCTCACCGCCAGGAAAAGGAGAGCTGCGGCAGCCCGCGTCCGAGAGGGAAGATTGAGGCGAGGAGTCCGGTACAGCGAGCAGGGCCCATTCCGATATTCTCATTTGGGACGCCATATTGGAAGAACGACATAGTAGTACAAGGGGCTCTGTAAGGTTAATTCTCGTCTTGAAATCTTGGAATTGCTCTCATTCTTGCGGCTCTGGTTTATATTCTAGCCTGCGTTATTCTTTGACAGATGTACCGCTTCAGTCAAACTCCCCGCCTGGCAGAGTCCTCGAATCGGATCACGCGGGAGTATTAACGGCGATTGGCCGCGAGGCCTCATGCCATTCTGACACGCTTGGCTCTAGAACACCGTGACCACCGGGGCACGAAGCCCTCGGGGCACGCGCTCCGCCTAAGGGTGCTGTCACATGCAGGACGGAATTTCGGAAAACGGAATCTCGGAATCATTCTGATTGGTTAGCCCCATGGAGCACAGTACAAGCCCCATGGGGCTAACCAATCAGAATGATTCCGAGATTCCGTTTTCCGAAATTCCGTCCTGCATGTGACAGCACCCTAACCGAGTAAGTAAGGAAACGATGAATTGATCTCGTAGACAAATGCAGAAGCCCCCCCTTTCTTTTCTTTTCTTTTCTTTTCTTACTTTGATTTCAATCAGTAATCCAGACTCTTTAATCGGTCCTGTAAGATCTGGTTTAATTTCAGTTTTTTTCTATTCGATCTGCAGGACAGGTTACTGATTTGTTTTGTTTGATTCAACTAATGTAAAAAACCTTTATTATTAATTTTTGTCACGTCAATATATTTTACTTTTGTTTTTGTAAATATAACTATATATACTAAAGACGAAATTTGACTTAATCAAAAAAACTCTCTTTCTTTCGCTCACCTACCTAAGAGTTTTAGACAAACCTGCTGTGCTTGCCATTACGTTTCTAAACAACATTTATTTAATATTAATTTAATATTTACTTCAAATATTATTTTATATTAATTATTTCACTATAAGAGATGTTTTATTATTTTTCTCTATTGTCGTTTTGCTCTATAAATGCCGTTTTGTGGCAAATTTCCGCGTCACGTATCTATGTAAAAGCTGATACATATATTATATATGTATGATAATTATCAGTCGATTGAAGATGGAATTCACACACACATATTATATATATCAGAACACATTCCGTTAAAAGCCAAAGTTCCGTAATACCAGATTTTCTTCATAATCAAAAAGAATCTGTACTTTCTCATTATTCCTAACTTTTTTATCATTCTGAACTTCCTCACCATTCTGAATTTTCTAATAATTCTGATCATTTTGAGTACTCTGAACACTTTGGTTTCGAGAATAACGATAATTATAGAGATATATTTAACATTAACAGACACACCGGCAACAATAATGAGGCTCATTCAGATGACAACGATGATAACTCTGAAAACTGCGAGAATAGTGATGAGAACAATGAGAACTAAAAGAATGATGGGGAAAAAAATCTCCCATAAAGATATTTAACATGGGATATTCTGTCCAGCTTTATAATGTTTTATAAATATAAAGATTTCTTTTAACATATGTATAAAATAATTTATTGTAAATCGATAAAGAATTATATATTTTTTATCATTAATGCTTTTAATTTTCCCTAAAAAAATATATTTTTTAGTATTTATTAACGGCTACGTAACAAGACTTGCTGCAATTTGGCGTCAAGCTGTGTCATCAAGATTTGCTCTGTATTTGGTGCCAATTTGCTGTTAAGTATTGTTCTCAAATTTTGTTTGATATTTCATATCAATTTGGCGTCGGGTTTTGTCAACAAACTTTGATAGCAATTTGTCAACAATTTGCTGTTAGATTGCTGGCAAGCTTTGCTCGGTATTTGGTGTCAATTTGGCGTCAAGTTCTTTCGTCAAGGTTTGCTCGCAATTTGGCACAAATTTGCTGTCGAGCTTTTGTTGGCAAGCTTTGTTCACAATATGGCGCAAATTTGCCGTTGAACTTTTGCTGCCCTGTTTTGCTCGATATTTGGCGTCAATTTAGTGTCAAGTCATGTACACAAGCTTTGCTAGCAAAACACAAGCGTACAGCGGACACAGATCGCACGGAATTTGTCGACAAGTTTTGTGCGTATTTGGTGTCAATTTGGTTACAATTTGCTGACAAATTGTTTACTGGGTACATTGCAATGTACAGTTCCAACATTATGTATTTTATTTTTATTTTCCGTTTCAGTGATGCCAAATGCGAAGGATACGCTATCGTGTTCAGACATTAACTGCGTTGCATTAAAGAATGCATTAACTGTGGAAAATCGCAATCTTCACCAACAGTTGAAGAGGTGCAATAAGTTGACAGAAAGAAAATGGCGCAACAAGATGCAAAATTCACTTCGAAGAGTATTCAGTCCAGGTCAAGTTAAACTTTTATTGAACCCTGAACAAAAGAAAACTCGCTGGTCTGCAGAAGACATTGCAGAAGCTATTTCTCTTCGTAGTGTCAGTCCGAAAGGTTACCGGTATTTGAGAGAGAAGAAAAACTTGCTCCCGGCACTCTCAACCCTCAGAAAGTGGGTCGCAGCATTCGATGTGAATGAGGGTGTCCTACATGATGTCATTGAAATAATGAAGTCTAAAGGACAAAATATGACTGATATGGAAAAAATAACAGTCCTCTGCTTTGACGAAATTCATTTAGCTGATCGTGTAGCAATCGAACGGAAAGAAGAGCGTGTGATTGGGCCGCATAAAAAGTGCCAGGTCTTCGTTGTAAGAGGATTATTTTCTAAATGGAAGCAGCCCATATATTATCAATTTGATCAGAAAGTTACGACGGAAATTCTCTTCTATATTTTGAGAAAATTGTACAACAGCGGTTACCGTGTTGTTGGAATGACATGTGACCTAGGGTCGGAAAATCAAGGACTGCTGAAGTGTTTGGATATTGATCCAATTTCCGAGGGAGGAAAAACATTTTTCCTCCATCCAAGTGATGCCTACGAGCGCACGTGTTCGCAGATCCACAACACCTTATTAAACTTCTTCGAAACCATTTTATAGACCATGGTTTTACAGTAGACGGTCAGTACATTTCAAAAGATGCTCTGGAACGATTGCTGTACCTCAATTCCGCAGACTTAAAAATAGTTTATCGGCTCTCAAGGCTTCATCTAGACGCACAAGGGACCCAGAGACAAAATGTGAAGCTTGCTACTCAAATTTTTTCCAACACAAACGCGCAAGCTATTAAGTGGTGTATGGAAAAATCATTGATAGAGGATCGAGCGGAATTGCACGCGACAGCGGAGTTTTTACAATTAATTAACGACTGGTTCGATGTTTTTAACAGCTGTAGAAAATTTCATCCTGGCCTGAACGCATATGATATCGATCTAGAACGGCAAAATGCCATCATGACGAAAGTTTCATCGACGATAATGACACTTGCATTCAATGATTCCCAAAAAAAAACAGGCTGGTTTACTTCCTTTTCAAAAAGGAATTCCCTGGCGAAAATGAGAAGTTTCATAAACGTTTGTTTGATGTTTACGTGAGCGTTTGCGGAAGTTTGTTGAAAGTTTAGAAACGGTCAGTAGAGAGTTCGTAGAGCGGAAATTGCAACGCTGCAACGTTTGAAAGGCGTTTGAATATAGCGTTTTTGAGAGTTTGCACAGCGTTTACATGAGCGGAAGTTCGTTGAGAGTTTAGAAACAGTCAGTAGAGAGTTCGTAGAGCAGAAATTGCAACGCTGCAGCGTTTGAAAGGCGTTTGTATATAGCGTTTTTGAGAGTTTGTACAACGTTTACATGACGTATGATGCTTGCTGAGAGTTTTTAAAACATTTAGAGATCTTCTGTTAAGCCTTTAATAAGTCGAAAGCGTTTGCTTTCATCATTGGAAACTGCGTGCAGCCTCTATTGAGCTTAACGGACGTTTACTCTTGTCGTTAGAAGAAACGGCGTAAAGAGCGTTAAATGTTAAATCTGCTTTTCGCCTCGCAGGGAGTCTGCTTATATACGCAGCTGGATGTATTTTAAATGCGAGAAAGATACGCCGCCTAGCGGCATTGTTAGAAGAACGTTTGCTGAACGGAGAGAAAACGCTTGTGTTACGGAGTCGGAAAAAGCGTTTCTTAGGCGTCTCCAAGCCGTTTGCGTTAACGCCTTACAAAACGTTCACTGCGCCTCTACAATTCGCCATCGGAAGAGCGTTTGCTGAACGGAGTAAAAACGCTTGTCTTACGGCGTTGGGAAAAGCGTTTGCTAAACGTTTGAAAAATCTGACAGCAAACTCTCTGCACGCAACGTTTACTGAGCGTTCTCTGAAAAGCGTTACCTCAGCATTTCAGAACTTTCATGAAACGTTATATACAGCATTTTATAAGCGTTCTGGAAGCGTTCAAAATCCAACAGCGTTGTGTAAGCGTTCTTATAAAGTTTGAAAGCGTATAAACTCTCAAAAAACCCTCATTGAACGGTTGTCAACGCTTTATAAAGCTTCTTAATTTTCGCCAGGGTTCTGTTATCAAACAAATTATTGGTAAATCTTTACAATAATTTAAAGAGCTTTAATACAGATGTGTCGTATATTATAACTAATAGATTGAATCAGGACGTCTTGGAAAATCTATTTGGATATATTCGGGCGATGGAAGCCGCTCATGAGAATCCAGCAGCTATAGATATGAGGTACAGGCTGCGGTGGTACATTTTGGGGAAGCATTCCTCAGATGTATTCACCGAAGGTAGCAATACCAAAATCCAAGACATTACTGATGAAACTTGCCTTACATCCATAAAATTACCTGTTGAGGAAATTGACAAATGTTTTGAAAATGACGATATGGAATTCCCTATAGGCAACGTTAATAATGTACGCGAAGGTTTGTTCCTTTAAATTTTGCATTGTATGAGTTTTTGAACATTTTAGACCTTTCAAAAAATATTTCATTTTGTTTTTTCAATGTTTACGTTTATTTTCTTTTGAATGTAACACTATAAATTACAATCCAAGTTCAGCTGAATTAGATCTCGTCGACGAACTGGATAATTTTATAAAAGCTATAGACGTTATAGAAGAAGAGGGTCTGAAATACATTGCAGAATATGTGGCATTTAGGTTCCGCACCGAGTTTCCTACATTGGGAACATCGAGTGAGCTTTTAATCGATCCAAAACACGATTGGATTTACCAGATATCTAAAGACAAACTTATACATCCTTCAGATGATCTAATGACTGTCGCTAGGGTCATGAATGCCGAATTTCAAAAGTATCATGGTTCATTTTTTAAAAAAGGGCTGTGGATTTTTATAAATTTAGCTACGATAGTTACAGCAAAAATCGAGAGTATAATAATAATACCGGAAAAAGCATTATTATGCCTCATACGAACGCGAACGTATATTCATTTACGAAACGTTAATAAATCCATCATGGCTGAAAACAACCGGAAAAATTCAACAAAAAAATGTCAAAAATTATAAATAAAAAAATTACATAAAACGTAATTAATTGATTCTTTATTTACCATTTCATATTTCATGTGTTTCCATTACACAACTAACACAACTTGTTGGGGATTCCAGCAATGATTACTAAAATTTATAAGTTTCCGTGAAGCGTACTTGTCACAATATGTATGTATAGATTGAGAAACGCCGAGAGGCCCGAAGACAGTTGACACGCGCCTGAATTCGACAAGCGCCAATTAGAGCGCGGTACAGCGCTAATCCCCGCCAGAAAACCGTTTTCTGAAAAGAGAGGCAGAGTCGTCCGAACGTTTCACATAGACACATCGTCGATAGCAATTACAAACGATTCGAGAAAAACTAAGTCCGCGCTTCAACGGCTCGATCTCTGTGCGCCGAGCCGCTCTGTGCTCTCGCGTTAAGCGCGTAACTCTACGCGACCGTTCTTTCGGCTCCTCGCGCCGTGCGTGCATTTAATCGGAGCGAGAAAGGCGGTGCAAATCGTAATCGACGTGCCAATTCAAAGGGCCCCTGCGATCCGTCAGAAGGACAATTGCTAGGCCAGTAGTGCCTCCGCCTCAAGTGTCTCGGCCTTTCTACAATCCGAACAATTTCTACGATCCGAACAATTAATAAAGGTGTTAATTTATAAACGCTGTCCCTTTATTTCTGCGAGATCTTTCGAATCGACAAGCCTTGTCCGTTGCCTTTGTTCGTCGGTCGCGCTCGTCAACATCAACGGTTGCCGAGTTCAAAGTGTGACCTCCGGTGGAAGAACAAAGCGGAGCCGCACGTGATCTCTCGCGTCTTCTGTGGACGGATCCGGCAAATTCGTTCGGCGGCAACTCAGTGCGCGCCCGAACACAACTCTACAAAAAAAAATTTGTTTCTTGTGCTTGGATTCATTTCATGATTTTCCTATTCTTCATACACCAAAATAAAGGAAAAATATCAATATCTCCTTTAAAGTTTGCTTTTGTAGCCAGGAGAACGTTTGTACGATATTTTAAAAAATCTATGATTTTAATTTTTATCTGTTAAAAAACCAAAACAAATATACTTGTATATTATTTTTATTAACTTTAACTATTATATTAGCTTACAAAATAATGGAAAAAAGTTTAAAAGTGAATCCTGATACTCTTTCTTTTATGTTCATGAGTACTTTCTCTTATTAAACCCCCAAATATAGTCTTCCATTATATTTTCATTGTATTGACCTTGATAACGGCGTTCGAAGTCCATAACATCTTGATGAAAACGTTCTCCTTGTTCTTCTGAGTACGCTCCCATGTTGTTTTTAAATTTATCTAAATGAGCATGTAGCATATGCACTTTCAGAGACATCCTGCAACCCATGACCTTAAAGTTTTTTAACATATTTTCAACTAATTCTTGGTAATTTTTGGCTTTGTAATTCCCTAAAAATCCAAAGACTACCTCTTTGAAACTATGCCAACCTTTTTTTAGCACTAGTAAGCAATTTTGGAAACTCTTTACAGTTAAAAATTTTTTTAATTTGTGGACCAACAAAAATTCCAGCTTTAACCTTCGCTTCTGACAATTTTGGAAAAAAATTTCTTAGAAGCAGTAATCTTTACCCAGTAAGCAAGGAACATTAAATTAACGTTTAGAAATATTTACTTTATGTGTATTTTTTAAACGTTTTTTAATAATATTATACATATATTTGAAAAATATTATTTCGTAATATGATTTTTCTGAATGTTGTTAAAATATTTTAAAAACGTTACAGAAAATATTTTTCAAATGTTACTCTGACATTTATTTGAGATCAATGCAACAGTTCAAAATTCCTTGTAATTTGAACTTGGAAATAACGTTGGTAGTATGTTAATTTTCTGTTGTTAGAATGTTATTGTTTTATATTGTGCGCAACACTTATCGCGACAGCCATGATGCGTACATTATCCTACGATGCGTAAGTGCGTATACACGCGTGTGGATCGAGCAGTGTGGAGTGCTCTTTATTTACAGTATATTTATATATAAGTAAGTATAAACTATTATATTCTAAAAGTTGTATATTAATAATAAGAACTCTCAATTAACCATACGTGCTATGAATAGTTGATATGATGATCTATAACCTATAATTTAGGTTAACTATAAATAACGTTCTTTGGATGGAATTATTTGCTATTTTCTTGCAATTTACTGCCGATTATTTTCAGCTGTTTGAGCGCGTCAAGATCATGAGCAGAGACGCACGCTTGTCGCGACAGCCAATCGGAAGCAGTAATAGTTCTGGAGACTGTAGTGGCATTATCTTACATACGTATGATGCGTGAGTGTGTCATATATACGTACGTTTGTGCTTGTGCTGTCGAGCGCTTATTTTAATTGTATACAACATTTTTATATGGGTAAGTAATTAATATATTCTAAAACTTGCATATTAATATGATAAGAACTTAATCTATATGTGCCCTGTAAATAAGTAGCTGGTGATTCAAGATGTATTTTTCGACCTATATAAGAGAGAGATTTGCAGAAGAAAAGAAATATACCAAAGTAATAAAGATTGGACACATTCTTGATGTAATCGAGCCACGAGGCTGACTGCTACGTGCCTGCTGTCAGTCTCGTGGCACGGATTCGATCCGCACGGGGTTGTCGATCACGCCGTCCCGCGTTATATTATTTTCCTTGCAATTTATAATAATAAACTACATTATATAGAATTACAAGTATAAATTTTTCAGGTGAACAAGGTTATGTTAATTGGAGGGAAACATGAAAAGGATTTTATTAGAAGAAGTTTGAGTGTTACATTTTCTGATGACTTAGCCTCCATGTGTTCACAGACTGGCCAAAAAAACAATTATAAAATTGGAGATACGCACACAATTCTGAGCATTAAAAGTAAGTATTAAAAATAATTTTTTAAGAGAGATATATATATAATTACTTGCAGTATTAAATGTTATGTTTTATGTGTCAGAATTTATTAAAATTGTCTCCTATTTTTTTGTGGCAATCATCGTTAAAAAGCAGGACACACACACGTTAAAAATTCTTACGAAATAAAAGAAAAATATATATCCATAAACTAATACTTTTGATCGTTTTAGTATATATGTAAACTATTCCGAAAACTTTTGTGTTATTTCAATAATTATCATAAGTTTTAATTGCCGTTAAATTAACATTATTTATTTCTTTTATCTAATAATAAACTGTATTGAATTTTTCTTATTCCAGAAGCTTTTAGAGCAATATTCCCTCGGAGTACAGAAAAAGATTTTGAACACTTTGTAATGGAGTGGTTCAGATTCGCAAACGCCCGTAAGGAAAGAAAAAAACATTAAAAAGGTAATGTAATGTATTTCGGTATATACTCTCCATAAAATAAAATCATTATAGTTTGTCGCGTTATAATTTATAAGTAACTTTTTCACTAATTTAATTCTACTTTTATTTTTCAGAAAGTGATAAATATATTATCTTACTTGCGTAGCTCCGCGCGAGTGATATATTATTATAGTAACAAAATAAAGGTTTTAGGTTTGATCTCGACTCAGTCTGCATCCCGCATATACAGTCCTCGTTTAACTTGTTTCACTGTAAGGGATTGATTAAGAGGAAGTAAATGGTTTAAGGATTCGTGGTTTGAGAATCCAAAAGTTTAAGGATTAAAAGACCTGTATGTGGTTTAATAATCCGTCTCCAATTGTTCGTATCCGTATTCGATTTTTTTATTTGAAAGATGAGTTTTATCCTAAAACCTTCCGTTAGGATCAGTGACCTTCACCAAAGATATTATATTGTGATAAACTGAAAATGTAATATATGGTATATATTATTTCTGTATAAATAAAACTTTTTTTATGATAATTAGTGAATTAGTCCCCAATGCAGATTAGTATATAACAGGCCTGGGCAACTTCGAGCTCCGGAGCCAGGACACTCCCCTACTTTCCGTGGATAGAAAAGAAGTGTCGTGGTTCTGGAGCTCAAAGTTGTCCAAGCCTGGTCTATAAAAGCAATCTAAATATTAATTAGACAATAAATATTGAGATATTTTATTACTATTGCATATTTATTGAAAACATGTTGCCTGTAATAGAAATAAAACATTAGTAAGAACTTTAAATAAATGTTAAAATTAATATTACGGTAATCTTAATATAATATTGTAATAAAGTTGATAGTACATTTAAATTTTTATCTCAAAAACATTGCAGGAATGATAGAAAAACGTTAGCACAATGTTATTTGCAACGTTATGGCACTCCCATTTCAACATTACTGAAATTTCGGAATCGTGGTCAAAGTATGTTTATAATGATGTTCTATACAACATTAAGAACTACATATTTAACAACATTACAACTTATAGAATATTGTTGCAATAACATTGTAATAATGATTTTTTGCTTACTGGGTAGATTTTTAGGAAATAATAACAAAGCCAAAAATTACAAAGAATTAGTTGAAAATATGTTAAAAAACTTTAAGGCCATGGGTTGCAGAATGTCTGAAAGTGCATATGCTACATGCTCATTTAGATAAACTTAAAAACAACATGGGAGCGTACTCAGAAGAACAAGGAGAATATTTTCATCGAGACGTTATGAACTTCGAGCCGTTATCAAAGTCAATACAATAAAAATATGATGGGAGACTATATTTGGGGTTTAATAAGAGAAAGTACTCATGAACATAAAAGAAAGAGTAACAGGGTTCACTTTTGAACTTTTTTCCATTATTTTGTAAGCTAATATAATAATTAAAGTTAATAAAAATAATATACAAATATATTTGTTTTGGTTTTTTAACAGATAAAAATTAAAATCACAGATTTTTTTAAAATATTGTACAAACGTTGTACTAGCTACAAAAACAAACTTTTTTATAAAATATAAATTTTTTTCGGATGACTGTAGATAAACCTATCGTAATTGCATACCCTAATTTTAAACGCAAAATTCATGTTGACTTGTGGTATTTGTCTTACCACCGAGCCACGCGGACGCATCCCGCGTGTTTCTGAGCAATAAAGACCGTTGCGTATTAAACCGAGTTATCCTTCTTCGCTCTCATATCCTGAATCGCCACCCTTTGTTCCCTTCGTCAGTAACCTGAACTGCGGACCGGGTGTTACTTTACACAAATATATATTTTGTACATGATACATATTATATTCAAAGCTTATAAAACTATTTTTAGTGTATTTTTTTATTTACAATTTCTTTTTTCTTTTCTACTTACAATTAGATTAAGATTCGAATTACGCTGCGATATTGTCCTCAGGTTTATTTAAATAAATTAAAATTAATAAAAATTATCCGAAAAAATAAAATACCACAATGACAGAACGCGAAAACACGCGCGAGAGGGAGATAACGCGAACAGAGGACCCCCCCTTCACCGCGGACCGACGCGGCTGTTGCACGCGGACCCCCCCCCCCCCTCCCCGCGGCGCCCGAAAACGCGGACTGTCAACGCGGTTCCCCCTCTCCCCGCGGACTCCTCTACGCGGATCCCCCCACCTCTCCCCGCGGACCCTGCTCGGGCATGGAGTACCCCGCGCCGCAAAACCCCCCTGCCCCTCTTCTCGCCCCACGGAGATTCCGAGTTAGAACCGGCTATTCTACCCTACTACCGTGTCTCTTGATTATATGCCATGTTGTAATTTTCATTAAGGCAAACGTGTTTTCGGAGATCAAAAGTAAAATTTTTTGCGCGTCGAAAATTTTAAATATTTTAAATATTATTTTCTCTCCGAATCTTGATGTTGATGCTTACGAGTGTAAGGAGAGAAGTCAGGAATAATGAGAGTTCACTACGCCTTGTTGTTAATTGCAAATTAACACACTTGATATATATTTGATACACAACGCTTATATACGTGACTAGCCGCTTCCAATGACTACGCTACTCTGCTTCGTTCGCGTACTGTCGCGTAGATCGTCGCTCGATCAGCCTAGTCGACGCTAGAGACTTCGGCATATTAGCATGCTACTTTATCTACGAAAGCAAACACGCGTAAAACTACATCCGTTTAAGCGTGTTCAGTCACACCCATACTCTCACGCATTCTGCGAAAACGCTCTCTTGGCAGCGCCTTGGTGAAAATATCGGCCTCTTGATTCTCAGAAGGAACATATTTTACCGATATTTCGTACGCCTCTGCCTTTTGCGGATGTAATGGTAGCGAATATCTATGTGTTTCGTACGTTGGTGAAATTCGGGATTCTTCACCAGTTTCATCGAACTCTGATTATCTACAAGGAGTTCTGTTGCACTCTCACATGGATATCCTATACCTGTCAACAGTTTTCTAAGCCAGATCGCTTCTCTGGCCGCAGCCGCTGCTGCCACGTACTCCGCCTCGGTGGTACTCAATGTCACAAGCTTTTGCCTCTGAGAGGCCCACATGACTGGTCCATTCGCGAGTTTGAAAACATACCCTGTGGTTGATTTCCTCGTCTCTGTGTCGCTCGCGTAATCCGCGTCCGAATAGCCAACTAACTTTAACGGGCCCCCACCGCCGCGAAACTCTACTGCGTATTCGCTCGTGCCGACAAGATACGCGATGATACGCTTTACAGCCCTCCAGTGTTCGCCGTTAAGCTTATTCAAGTATTTACTCACGGAATTAATCGAGTACGCAATGTCTGGCCGCGATACGACGGCTAGAAACATGAGTGAGCCTACGGCTTCACGGTACGGCACGCTTTCGCACTCTCTCTCTTCTTCATTCACCGGATAAAGCACCGCATGCGGATCCGACAGAACGCTGACCGCTTTCGCTTTACTCATTCGGAATCTTTCAATTACCCGCCTAGCATATGCGCTCTGATGCAGGAAGATCGACTTCCTCGCCCTATCACGCTCGATTTGCACTCCGACAAACATGTTTGAGTCACCTAAGGTGATCTTAAATGCGCTACTGAGATGTCCGATTACAGATTCAAGAACTTTCTGAGATCTAGCTGCAATCAGCCTATCATCCACAAACAACGCGAGATACACCAGCTTCCCTCGACACTTACGTAAATACATGCGTCAGCTTCCGTTTCTTTGAAGTTATACTTTTTCAGAAAAGCTTTAAACTTCTTGTTCCAACACCTCGGTGCCTGTTTCAACCCGTACAGAGATTTTATCAAACAACACACGACACTATTTTTCACGTCACTTCTTCTTTCTTCGATCTTGAGCCCTTCAGGAACCTCCATATATATCTCTTCGTCCAGTTCTCCGTAAAGAAAAGCCGTCTGCACGTCAAATTGCGCTAGTTCGAGATCCTCAACTGCAACCATGGCGAGCAGAACCCTCAGCGAGTCGTACCTTACGACCGACGCAAAGGTTTCATTAAAATCCACTCCGGGTTGCTGCATGAATCCACGGGCACATAGCTGTGCCTTGAAGCGATATATATTTCCAGCTTCGTCCTTCATGAGTCGGAAGACCCACTTTGAGTCTATCGTTTTCATTCCTGGTTTCCTTTCTACCAGCGACCACGTTCCGTTTTCCTCATGAGCCTCGAATTCGCTGTTGATGGCTTCGGCCCATTTCTTTGACTCCTTACTTTTCATTGCTTTTTCGTAAGTGACTGGTACACCGAGCTCTGCTACATTTGCTTCGTAGCGAGACGGTTGTCACAGCCTTCCTCTGTCTCTTGAGCTGCGTTTCGGCGTTGCCGCCGCTAATGTTCGAATTTTCCACCACCTTGACCTTTTTGTTATCAGCGGGCAGGAAAACTTCATCGTCTTCTTCTTCAGAACTTTTATTTTTTTGGGCCTCCTGCTTGTCCTTCGGCAGAGCAACCACACCTTCTTCCTCGACGCTAATTGACAACTTTGTTTTGTCGATTTTCTTGTTGAAAACCACGTCACGCAATATCGTGACTTTCCTCGATACCGGGTCATACACTCGGTAGTTTGATGAATCTCCATCGTAGCCGACCAATATCATCTTCTTCGCTCGTACGTCAAACTTTGTCGTCAGCTGCTTCGGCACATGCACAAAAGCCTCCGATCCGAATATTCGCAGATGCTGAAGATTTGGCTTCATGCCATTCCAAAGCTCGTATGGCGTCGCACCATTTCGCACGCCGACTGTTCCCGATCGGTTCATCAGGTAAATCGTTGTGCCTCCGCCCACAGGTTCAACGGAAGACCCTTCGCTAGAATCATCGTCCTCGCGCCTTCAATAATCGTACGATTATCACGCTCGGCCTTACCGTTTTGCTCAGGCGTGTACGGTGCCGTGAATTCGCGTATTATCCCGCGAGACTCGAGATAACTGTCCATATTCTTGTTGCGGAACTCCAGACCGTTACCCGAACGCAGTACCCTCGTCTTCCCGAATTTATTTTCAATCATTTTATCGAATATTTTGAACTTTTCATACACGTTGCTTTTGTGTTTCAGAAAGTAGATATATCGAAAGCTCGTCGCGTCGTCCTTGAAGGTCAATAGAAATCTCGCACCGCCCGGAGTCTCCACTGACATGGGACCACACACGTCCGTATGCATTAACTCACCCGGCACCGTAGATTCCCGCTCGCGACACTTTCGAAACACTAGCCGATGCGATTTTACGATTTGGCAAGAATCGCAGAAAAACTCATCCGTATCTGACAGTTTTACGCCTCTGACAAGTCCTTTGTTAACTAAATCGCGCACTGTACGACAATTTGCATGCCCGAGCCTTTCGTGCCACACACGCAAATTAGCGGTCGCCACACTTGCTTCATTAACGTTTTTCGATTTGTCCTCTCGAAATAGCATCCGATAAATTTCATTATCCTGTTTGATTCCCGTCGCGAGCCCTTTATTTCCGTCCACGATTTTCACCGAGTCATTTTTAAACACGACCTCAAAGTTTATCGTAGTACAGACTCCCACCGAGAAGAGATTTTTCTTCATTCTCGGTACATACAGAACATTTTCGATATGCGCCTTCTCCCACGCACCATTCACAAACTTCTGAATTTGGATCGTACCCTTGCACTTCTCGTTGTCGCCCAGAAATATTGGCTCGCTATTTTTCAGTTTAGTGAAGTCGGAGAACCACTCGCGCCTCGGCGTCATATGTCTGGATGCCCCGCTGTCGGTGATCCAGATGTCCCTCTGATCAGCGTTCAGCACCGATTCGACGATATCGGCCGGAGGACCCGTGTCCCCTGCGTTACCGACCCTACCACGCTTGGTTCCGGTTCTCTCTGCCACGAAAGCACAGTCACGTGACTCACGAGACTCGTTTCCGTCACTCTCGGCTTTTCCCCTCCTTTTATTCTTACATTCCCGCGCATAATGTCCTTTTTCTTTGCATTTAAAGCATTCAACGTCTTTCAGCTCTTTCGGCTTCCGTGGTTTTTTATTGTTCAGCTTCGCGCCCGATTGTCGTTTTTCACCGCATTATTTTTCCTAAATGCTGAAAAAGCTCCACCAGGTTTACTTTCACCGGTCAACCGAGCTTCCTCGCGAATCAGTCTGTCCTGTAGGTGTTCCATAGTTTACCGTCCCGGATCAACGCTATCCTATGCCGTCATGAACGCTGAATACTTCGATGACAAACTCGCAAGCACTTTCGCCATAATAGTCACGTCGGAAACCGTTTCACCCACATCTCGCAATTGTGCGGCCATGTTCTGCACTTTTGCGATGTGTTGAACCACGGTGTCTCCCGGAGACATCCGATATTCATGAAATCTCTGCGTAAGCAACAGCTTATTCGCCGAAGATTTCTGTTCGTGAATGCGAGACAGCTTATCCCACATCTCTTTGGCCGTGCTGCACACCAACAACGGTTCCAGCTCCTGATATTCTATCGACGACGATATCAGAAACATCGCACGCGCATTGTCTTTCAGCTACGTTTTCCTCGCCGACTCCTCAGCCGGCCCGGCCGGCATCGTTCGCGTGCCATCCACGACGTCACGTATATAAGCCAAAAATAACGAATTTATTTGGAACTTCCAACCCTGGAAGTTTGATCCGTTAAATTTTGTTATATTCCGCGGTGAGATCTGGTCCGTCATTCTCGATTCCGACACACGCACGAACGCGACGGTTTTTCTCGACGAACACGTGCAGCACACAATGGCCGCCATTCGGCTATCTCGACTTTCGTACTTGCTCCAAAATTCCCTCGCTTCCTCACACCTCGTGCTCAGTTAGGGTGCTGGACCCATAACCTGTTGATGCTTACGAGTGTAAGGAGAGGAGTCAGGAATAATGTGAGTTCACTGCGCCTTGTTGTTAATTGCAAATTAACACACTTGATATATATTTGATACACAACGCTTATATACGTGACTAGCCGCTTCCAATGACTGCGCTACTCTGCTTTGTTTGCGTAGATTGTCGCTCGATCAGCCTAGTCAAAGCTAGAGACTTCGGCATATTAGCATGCTACTTTATCTACGGAAGCAAACACGCGTAAAACTACATCAACACTTGAGATAAGTGATTCTGAAGAGTAATGCATGTTAAACACGAATCCAGTGAAATTTTGAAGTAAAACTTCTTTAGGCACGGTGGTAGTGAGTTAGATTCGCGACACGACAAAGCGTCGAATTTTGCGACACAAATTTTGGGAAACGAAAAGTGTAACGAAAATTCGATCAATAGGCGCACGGCGTTGGCGAAACGGCTCCTTCTTTTGGCACGGTAGTAAGTTTGATTTGCGACACAAAAAAGCGACACGAATTTTGCGACACGAAAAGTTATGGCAAAGCCCTTGCCTTCAGAAGTTTCACTTCTAACGCGCGTGGCGACTACGCGTTTATTTTTTTTGTTGATTTAATATTTCATGAGCAATCAAACTTAAAATCTGTGTTCAGGGTGAAGTCGTTACCAAGCCATATCATGGAGGCTTCGGGCAAAAATCAAAGTAAAAAAAGCAGCAGTGGTCAGATTCTGGCGAGGACTTGGATAATATGTGCAGCGTGTGCTCAAAGATGACGAGAAACAGTACATTTCATGCGATCGTAGGGCACATAAGTTTGTGCGCTTTTCTTGTAATTATTTTCCGCCATCGTGTTTTTAATTAATGTTTCCATTTTTCTATTAAAAATTAATTAATAAAATGTATTCTATCATTTTTTATGATCGGAATTATGAATTTGAATTAGATATATTTATCTTTATCTAAAATTCCAAGATTAATTGTATCCTGTAATGATTCACTGTGATCCATGCTCTGATCCACTGTGACTTATGCCGGGGATACAATGGATCAATTAACATAGTTTCAAAAAAATATATACAGTAAAAAATAGTCTAGTAATATTTATTTTTCAAAACAAAAGTCGTTTTAGTTCGACCTAACTGACCAAATTGATATATTATTCATAAATTGCACAACGTTTCGGCCGAATTCCAGCCCTTCTCAAGTGAGCTTCACGCAATCCATCCGGAAGTCCGTAACAACGGGGGAGATTTCCATTAGTACAGTTTAATTGTTTAAAAAATTAATCTCCAAAAAGACACGGAAAATTTGCCAGCTATCTATGACCGTGTTACTATATCGGTTCTATATCGGTGTCACTTAGTCTGCACTTTTTGTTTTTGGTTCTGTTCGTTTTACAATCTAACATAGCTTGTCATTCATTGATTGTGTAGACAATTTCAGTACGACTTTGACTGTTACACGGTTTGCATGTGTTTGTGAATATGGCTTGTGTAATGATTTTAATGACCAATAGGAAGAAAGGGAGGGAGGGAGGGAGGGAGGGAGGGAAAGAGGGAGGGAAAGAGGGAGGAAGGGAGGGAAAAGTTATGTACAAAAAATAAAAAAAAACAATATTCTTTTACATCTATCTATGTATAGGGTAGACCGGGGCACGTTGTCACACATTTGGTTCAATATTTTTTGTATTTTTTACATTCAATATTTGAGAGTACTTTGATATGCCAAAATTTCGAGTGAACCCTCAGCTTCAATTGGACAGTATCGAATTTTGTGTGATTGTTACTCTACAGTTGTTACATAACATTAAATAACGACAGGTCGCTTGTGACAACGTGCCCCGTGACCGGGGCACGTTGTCACATCAAATGTGATTGCATGCAAAATGTTATCCAAACTGAATTCAACGTAAATATCAATATATTATAGTGCGCTGCAATGTAAAAAAGTAAAATCCTTCACAGAAACATTTATTTTATTTCAAAAAAGTACAAAAAGCACGAAGTTTTTGTCTTAATCTAAATATAAGAATTCCACTCGAATGCGCAACTTATTGATACACATTTAACAGCAAGACGAATTACTTCTAGATCGACTACTGCGGCTCTCGCAGTTTTCCGTTTGTAGGAGCGCACTATATCCCAATTGCACCTATGACATTAAAATTCGTGACAACGTGCATTTTTTTACTCCAAACAGCCTCATGGCCGACACGTTTGAGATATTCATAAGGTTAGGTATTGCACGCGGTAGGTAAAAGTACATCCTTTAAGATAATATAAAGGTCTATTCTGAAAAAACATAAGCTTCATGTCCAGTACGTTGAATATTAGACAATAAAATTTTACTTACGGTCGCAAAAAACTTTCAAATTGGTTTTACGTCAACACAGCTGGAGCAATCTCAACACTGTAAACATACCAAAGATGGGCATACACTAACACGTTTTGGGAATAACGGGTGTTGTCCTCTGATTATTAGTTTTTTAAATAAAGCCGATGTGACAACGTGCCTCGTGTGACAACGTGCCCCGGTCTACCCTATCTATTAGTACACTTCAATCAAAGTAAAATGCATGAGCGGTTGTAGTACCGAATGCACTCATTGTATCAACTAGATGTCTAATAGATGTTTTATATTAAGATCTTCGATATTAAGATCTAAGATCTAGATAGCGTCGAAATTCAAAGATTTGAACGTCTATGTAGACGTTCAATTAGATCTCATTTAGACACGTCTAAAAGATGTCGATTCAAAATCGATCCGATGTACCAATTCCCCCTGAGTTGGGGACAGATTTTTCCAAGATATTATGTAAAAAGTTAGCCATATTATATAGTGGACTCCCCAACGTAGAAACAATTATCCGCAATGGTGAGCCATTTTTGTGAATCTTCGGAAGTCCGTAATAACGGGGGAGGTTTCCATTAGTACAGTTTAATTGTTTAAAAAGTTAATCTCCAAAAAGACACGGAAAATTTGCCAGCTATCTATGACCGTGTTACTATATCGGTTCTATATCGGTGTCACTTAGTCTGCACTTTTTGTTTTTGGTTCTGTTTGTTTTACAATCTAACATAGCTTGTCATTCGTTGATTGTGTAGACAATTTCAGTACGACTTTGACTGTTACACGGTTTGCATGTGTTTGTGAATATGGCTTGTGTAATGATTTTAATGACCAATAATGCTGACAATGTATAAGTTAGCCTATTTATTACTATAACAAAATCGTACAGATCTTCGAGTAGATACAGACCGAGGCTAACGGAAGAATGTCCGGAAGGGAGTCGTTTTTGTCCCGCGCTACAATTCGCGTGTGTCGCCATCTGCCTCTAGGGAATAACTAATGCCAACACATTACATCTCCTCCCGACTAAATAATGAAAATAATATAAAAAAATGCTTAGTACTTCCTTATAAATTAAGTCGCTGAATCTGTTTAATTTTTCTTTTAGGTCTACTATTAACATTCTTCTCACTTCCTGAACAGTCGCACGTATTTTCGTTGTTATCATGCTTCTGTTCCGCTTCCTGCACATTTTCTTAAACCTCTTTACTATTCTCCTTTTGACTCATGAAAGCCTCTTCCTCGCTATAAAACTTTCCTACTTTAACTATTTGTTCAATGTGCCTTTTTTAGACTAGCTCCTCATCATCCAGAGTTTTACATAAATACGTTCTATCACCTAGCCTATTCTTAATAATCGCTTTACGCCATGTCGGTTTTGCTGGATTTTTATAATCCTTAATATATACTATTTCTCCTAATTCTAATATAATTTCGCGGTCGCCCTTAAAGTATTTCATCTGCTTCTCTCTAGCTTTATCCTTTTCCGACTTGCTTAACAACTTAATCTAGTTTGCATTTCACGCCCAAGCATTAATTTAGCAGGACTTTCACCCGAACTGATGTGTGGCGCATTTCGATACGAAGTTAAATATCTGTTTATGAACGTTGTCATACTTAACATTGCGTTTCGCTTATCGGCGAAAGCGCGTAACAAACTTCTTTTGAAACTACCTACTGCGTTTTCTGCTAGACCATTGGTGGATGGGTGCCAACGTTCTATGACTAATACCATTCATTTCACAAAATTTTGCGAACTCCTCTGATACAAACTGTCTACCGTTATCAGAAAATATCATACGTGGAAGGCCGAAACGAGCAAAACATTCTCTCAATTTTTCAATTGTACATTCCGAACTCAAGTTAGGCATCTCAAACACTTCTGGCCACTTTGAGAAAGCGTTGACCAAAATTAAATACGTTTTCCCGTTTAAAAGGTCCCGCAAAATCAATATGCACTCTATCAAATGGGAATTCAGCTTCCTGAAACTTAATTAATGGTGACTTTCTTGGATCTCTGGCCGTGACTCTACAAGCTTCACATTCTTTTACCCTATTTTCAATGTCTTTATCAATCTGAGGCCATCAAAAATATTGCCTTGCTACAGCTTTCATTTTGGCTATTCCTAAATGAGCCCCGTATATTTCCTCTAAGAGATCTTTTCTGAATTTTAACTGAATTAATACTCTGTATCCCCACATAAGAATATTATTCTCTATACTAATTTCGTCTGCTTTACTCGCATAAGCCTTTATTTCCTCACTAACCGAATCCGGCCATCTCTACTAAACAGGTAAACTTTACTCAATACCTTATCTTTTCTAATTTCTTTTCTGATCTGTGCAGCATCTACAAGAGTACGTTCCGCAGTAACAAAATGAAAATAATCTTTTATTTCAGCTTGCTCAACTTTACCCGGTCTCGGCAATCTAAATAAACCGTCTGCTCCTCCATTATTAGGGCCTTTGATATGTTCAAATCTATATTGGACCACTTAAGAATAAAGCCCACCTTTGTAGTCTTCCTGCCGCCATTTGCGGAATACCTTTATGCTCTCCAAATAAAGCCATTAAAGGTTTGTGGTCCGAACATAAAATGAACTCGTTACCCATTAAATATTGATATAGAATTTGCATACTGCCCAATAAATAGCTAATGCTTCTCTATGAATTACCGAATAATTCTTTTCTGCCTCATGGAGGACTCTAGATGCAAATGAAATAAGTTTTTCCGTACCAGGTAAAATATGTAATAGTACTGCTCCAACGCCTACCTTAAATGCATCACAAACCAGTTTCAATTTCCAATTCTTATTGAAATGAACAAGATTTCTTTTGGAAAACAACTCGCATTTTATATGCTTAAACGCTTTTTCGCATTGTGATGACCATTTAAATGTTTGATTGCGTTGTAACTCGTACAAAGGAGATAATATCTGTGACAGATTGGGTACAAATTTTCCATAATAGTTGACCATACCTACAAATGCTTTAACTTCCGTAATATTCTGTAACGGCCTATCTTTCGGCTCGAACGCGGACTAACTCGCCGGGATCGGGAGTTCGAGAGAAGGCCCAGAGACAGAAATCAGGTTCCAATGCACACTAGATGGTTTATTTAGACTAGTACAAACAGATCTTAGCTTTCGCAACACGATTATAGCTTTTACAGCACGGTAATAGCACGCGGTATTTACAACGGAGGATAGTGCATTTGCACTCGGCGCGGTGTGACGGAACGCGACAGTAATGCAGGTGCTCTCGGCTCGGTCTAGCGGAACGCGGTTACATACAATTTACACTACGGTAGCGATACGCGGTATTTACAACGGAAGATCGGACATGTGCACCCGGCGCGGTGTGACGGGACTCGAGATTAACAGCGCGCGATATTTACAACAGGAGCATGTGCACCCGGAACGCGGTATGTACAACGGAGAGTAGTGCAGATTCACTCGGCGCGGTATGACGGAGCGCGATATTAAGGATGCAGGGGCCCTGGGGCTAACGGTAGCGAGAGGACTCGTTCCGAGGCCGAGCGTGCTCGACCCCGCGTAACCGTGCTGTCAGGGAGGCGGTGGTGGAAGGCGGGGACACCCGAGAGCCCTCGGTCGAGACTCAGAGCACTGAACCTCGTTGGTGTGTCGCCCTAGGATTTGGCAGGTAGGCTTCGTCAGGAAAAAGCGGAAAGCTCGGATGAAGACGAAGTCGCTCTCTTTCCCGGAGCGCCGGCTTATATATCCGGCGCGCCGGGCCCGGTGGGAGGGAGGCCGATCTTCGGGCGAGCCGCGTGGGGGTATGCTGACGCGCGCTCGCCTTCGGCGTAGATCGGCTCCCTCCGGCGCTTGTCGGCGCCGTGCGACGAAGGCACGGTGCTGCGGTTTCCCGCGTACGCGGTGCTGTGGATTCGATTAAAAATGTGGGCGCACCGCGCCCTGTCCTCGCCCGCCGAAAGATCGGTTGGGCGGCATCCGGCGGGTGGTAGCCGGGGACGATGCTTTGACGATGGGGGTGCATCGTTATAATTCTTAAGTCTAGGAGTTTCAACCATAGCTGCTACTTTTTCTGGATTTTTATGAAGACCATCCTTATCGATAATGTGTCTTAAATATCTAATTTTTGACTGAAAAAATACTGACTTTTTAAGATTTACTTTAAAACCTGCCAGAAAGACATTTAAAAACTTCTTCCAGATTTCGTAAATGATCTTCTACGGTTTCACCCGTTACTACTATGTTGTCAAAGAAATTAATAGCATTTTTAATACCTTGCAAAACTTTTTCTAAAGTCTTTTGAAAAACTGCAGCTGCTAGCTTAGGTCCGAAAGGTACTGTTTTTACTAAATAAATACCTTTATGAGTACTCCAGGCTAAAAGTTTACTAGTCTTTTCTGTGACTTCTAATTGATTATATGCCGCCGTCAGATCTAGTTTAGTATACAACTTCCCACTTCTTAAAGCTGCAAATATCTTTTCGATCTTTGGAAACGGATTTAACATCATCTAAAAACTTATTAATTGTTATTTTATAATTAGCGCAAATTCTTATATTACCATCCTTCTTAAGGGCATCCTATAGTGGAGACCGAACTTCCTCGACGGTAATGTCAACATTTCTAATCCTGTTTTCTATCTATGTTATATATCTATATCTGTCCTTGTCTAACAAGAGGCATCTGTCTTTGTTCGATTGCTGCGCCATCTCTCGCTACACGCAATACTGCTTATCCTATCAACCTGAATGTGCTTTTGCTTAATAAACCTTCATTTTATAAAATCTTTTTTTCTAAACGTTGAATCTTAGTTTTATTTACACAATATTGTTCCTACATGTTGTCCCTACCTCGCCTGTGTGTCCTTATATATAGATAAACTGCAGTAATTTTGTTATTGTCGTCAGATGACAGCTGTATGTGCCCAAATTAGTTAAATTGTTAATTTTAATTTTTTTTCGTTCCCGATATGAAATCGTATGTCGCAATGTAGATTTTTGTGCGTACTTCAATTCTAGACCAAAAACTGTAAAGCCAATTCAAAGATTTCTTAAAATGAAAACTTGTCGGTAACTACTGCCACTATAGGATCCCCTTAATGACTGGCACTAAGGGCGTACCCCACTCTGCATTGTCCGTTAATTCAATTATTCCTTTTTTCTCTAACTCATCTAATTGCTTGCTTATTTTTTTCTTTAAATGCTAACGGTATCGGTCTTGGTTTGACAAAAATAGGATTTACTCCCTCGGCTATTTTAAAATTTATCTTTTCATATATATATTTACCCAACTCATCATTAAATAAATTCTTATATTTTTGCAATAAAGCTTCCAAATTATTATTTTCTTTAATTGAATGCAAGGGTGTAATGTGTAATATTAATTTTTATAAGTTTCATTAAATCTCGACCCATTAGAATTCTATTACCCATATTAACTATTATTAAATAAATCTTAACCGTGGTCTCTTTACACTTAACTTCCGCTAATATTTGCCCTTCTGAAATTAAAATACTTCCATTATACATTTTTAGTCTACCCTTTGTACTTTCTAATTTGCAATGACTAAATTCTTCTTGAAAAATTTTCTTTGGCATTATTGACCTTCCTGCGCCAGTATCAAGTTCCATTTCTATGAATTGACCCTCTATTTCTACTTTGACCACTAAAGGTTCTTCACCCGCACTTACGTTGCTGAATTTATACATATCAACTATCTTAACAGGATCTTTTTCTTTTGATTCTAAATAATTCGTACTACTAATTGTATTCTTATTATTTTTGCAAATTTTAGCTAAATAACCTTCTTTCTTACAAATGTTATACCTACAGCTCTTATACTTGCACTTCGCAAATACGTGATTTGTGCTTCCACAGTGTACGCATTTTGGCTCATCCTTGTCCTGGTATTTACTAACTGCCTTAACTTCTTCTTCTCCTGCTTCGTTCCCTTCGGTTGAGTCCCTTTGCCTCTTCCGAACTTGACGTTGTGAACCTCTACGACAGTGTTGGGCAAAATTTATTCTGAATAACGAATAAAAAATAACAAATAAAATAAATTTATTCGTTATTCGTGAATAACGAATAATTCGATTATTCGTTATTCGAATAAGATAATCACGAATAATTTATTCGTAATTCATCATTTTTATTCGAAGTATGTAACGAATAAAAAGAAAATCGACGACGAAAAATAATGATGCACAAAATAAAAATTAAAGTCCTCACTCGTGAATGTAAAGTTGTAATATAATTTATTTATTTATTTATGAGGGAGCTCCGCTTGCCTACATTCCCGATTGCCAACAGCTTCGTTTGCTCACAACATTTTGCCTACAGCTTCGTTTGCCGACATTCCCGATTGCCTACAGAGCGATTGCCTACATGCATTATTGCGCACATGTAATAGTTAAAAATACGAACGTACGTTTGCGCACATGGGCAAACACATTGCACACATTACTTTATTGCACACGAGCAAATTGCCCACATGACATTATTGCGCGCACACACATTGCACACATGACTTTATTGCGCACATACACATTGCACACATGGCTATATTGCACACATAAAATAATAACAAAACAAAGAAGTTGAGTCGCCAGCAAATAATTAACAATTAGTACGAGGGTTTTGTTCGACTAAACTGGCAATTTTATTATTCAAAAGACGCTACGTTTCAACCGCAAAATTCGGTCCTTTTCAAGCGTGTATAATATTAATTAGTTGGACATAGTTTCCAAAGTACGTCGAATCTAAAAACTAAAACATAGGATTTTGTAGAACGCGGCAAACAAAATGAGTTAAAATTATATAAAATAAAAAAACTTACATACTTTAAAATACAAGTTGAATACCATTACAAGTCTTGTTGATCGTGCGATACTACTTTCTGATAAAAGATTCCATAGCAATAATATCAAAATAGTTAAAGACATCTTAAATAATAATAACTTTCCAAAACAAATTATTAATAAACACATCTTAAAAAGGTTACATCTCTTAAAAACACGTGATACCCCACATAATATCTCCACGAATGACAAGGCAGATTTTGATTTAAGGAGGTGCATGACGTTACCTTACATAAAGGTTTTAAGCAAAAATATTAATCTCACGTTGAGTAAGTGCCATATCACTCCTTTATTCACAATTCCCAAAAAATTAGATTGCTTAATTAAACGTGGTAAAGATAAGATTGATGATTCGAAACAAACGGAAGTCGTATATAAGATCATTTGCAAAGACTGTAATGCGATATACATAGGGCAGACAAAAAGGCATCTTTGTACGCGCCTGAAAGAACACCAGAAGGATATCAAAAAACCAACTGGCAAACACTCTGTAGTTAGTGAACATCGTATATCCCGTGGACTAGACTTTGATTGGGGGAATCCAAAGATAATGCACAGAGAGAGGCTGATGAGAAAGAGGGAGTTAGCTGAGATGTTCTTCATTAAAAAATCGGACAATACCATTAATATGCAAAAGGACACGGAGAGTCTCAATGCCCTATATGAACATATCATAAGGGAAACGTGATTCCCCCTTCTCATTAGCTTCCCTCTCTTCACCTCAGCCATATTTCGAAAGTCAATGTTTATTGTTTCGTCCTTCTGTTAGTCGCAATTTCACCATCGCGCGACAGGGACTCGTCCCTCTGATATAATTACGGAAAACGGAAATGTAGTGAAACGGTTTTTAATTTCTCGAAACAACACTCTAATATGTAAGTTTTTTTATTTTATATAATTTTAACTCATTCTGTTTGCCGCGTTCTACAAAATCCTATGTTTTAGTTTTTAGATTTGACGTACTTTGGAAACTATGTCCAACTAATTAATATTATACACGCTTGAAAAGGACCGAATTTTGCGGTTGAAACGTAGCGTCTTTTGAATAATAAAATTGCCATGTTTGGTCGAACAAAACCCTCGTACTAATTAATAAAATAATAATTTGTGCAACAAGTGCCGGAAGATGAAAATTCACGGGTGCGAAGTTGAGGCACGAGCCGAAGGCGAGTGCGGTCACCGCACCCGGGAATTTTCTACTTCACGCTCGTGTTGCACACCCTATTTTATGTTGCAAGTGCGTGGAAAGTGGTCTATCACGCACGCGTCGCGTGCGTAATGGGCCACTTTCCATGCACGTGTGACATAAAAAATCATATTAACACTTTGCACACATGACATTATTGCGCACATACACATTGCACACATAATATTATTGCGCACATAAAATAAGAAAATCATATTAGCACATTGCACACATAACGTATTGCGCACATACACTTTGCACACATAACATTATTGCGCACATACACTTTACACACATGACATTATTGCGTACATACACATTGCACACATAATATTATTGCGCACATAAAATAAGAAAATCATATTAGCACATTGCACACATAAAGTATTGCACATATACACATTGCACACATAATATTATTACGCACATAAAATAAGAAAATTATATTAACACTTTGCACACATAATGTTATTGCGCACATATACATTGCACACATAATATTGTGTATGTGTGTATGTGTGCAATACGTTATGTGTGCAATTTGCTAATATATTATTTGGTAAGACTTCCGAATAGCCCCTACCTCCGAATTTGATGAAACTTGCAGGAGTTGTTGACTATTAGAGGACATGTTTATACCATAAAGGATTTTGTACGGAAACAAATAGGAACGGACAAATTAGCGTCAAAAATTCAAAATTTTTATTCTAATTTATAGACAATTTTCCGGATTTTGATATTTTCTATATAGGTTAGTGACGCGCTTTAAACAGTTAAATATTTTTAAAGCGCGTCATCTAACCTATGTAGATTAGTGACGCACTTTAAACAGTCAAACACTTTCAAAGCGCGTCATCTAATCTACCCATATAGCAAAATGTTAGCAGCATGCGCGCAGATTGCCCAGATAGCCAAACCTGAGCAGCAGATTCCAAGCAGAGTCTGCATTAAATTTTTGGTATTAGAAAAGCAACAAATTGCACGCGGAAACTGCTCTATCAGACGATGTTGTCAAACTGTAGCCAGAAATGCGACAGAGCCTGCTGACAAGTAATGTGAGCAGATTGGCAGCAGAAACCGCGCAGAGCCTGCACACATAACTTGGCAGCAGATTGACGACAAAAATCGAACAGAGCCTGCGCACATTTGACCTGAGAAAAGAGTGGCAGCAAAAACCGAGCAGGATCTGTGTAATGTAATCTGGTGGCAAATAGGCATGTAAAAATCGAGCAAAATCTGTCGTACCGCGAGCATTTTGACAGACCGACGCGCTCAAAATTCGCCAGTCATACATGCGACTCTGCGAGAGGCTCTTCGAAGGGCCAAGGAAGGACACTGCCGGAACAGGAGCTTTATTCCTGAATTTATTTGAAAGAGAACGTACGCGAAAATTCTGCTCTTATAGAAAAGTTGAAGTTGATAGACTAAAAGCCATACGAAAGCTAATCAACTTGCAACTTTTCTGTGGGAGTAGAATTTTCGCATACACTTTCTCTTTTGAATAAATTCAGGAATCGAGCCCCAGGACACGCAGTCCACGCGGTTCATGCGGTGCTACGGTGGGCGGCGCAAGGATTCGCCGCGATCTATGGAGCGACGAGCAGCGAGCAGAAGATGACGCTACGATTCGAACGTCACTATCACAACTACCACGACTGAACACAAGGAGGATTTTACACACCAGAAGGATCCTACGCACCAGAGGAGGATCCTATAGCTACACACCAGGAGAATTCTACACACTAGGGATACTATCTTTTCCTGAAGAAGGAAAAGAAAACGGCACTTTTCAGTGCCCATTTTTTTATTATAAAATAGGACCTCTCTGTTCGCAATCATACACGCAGAAAATTTTTCTCGAATAATGTAGAATACACATAGTAAAATTTACTAGATTTGCATCGCACCGGTAGGATATACGCGTATTCAACCGGAAATTCATATATGACAACAGAAAAGTAATAGTTTGACCAGATGTCTTGTAACTCTAAAGGTAAATAAATTTGCCATACTAACAAGGAAATATGAGAAACGTAAAAAAAGTCCCATACTAATATGTGTATATTCGACGTTGTAGCTTGAATTGCGCGTTGTTTTTTAAGACAGTATAAGAAAAAATATAATCTAGTAGACCTGAGAGCTGGCTACGAAAATACCAACGTCATTTATTTAAGGAAATTTTCAACCTTAAACGATTGTGGCAATGTTGCAAATTAAGAAAACGCAAGTCTGGCTGCTGGCCGGTAGTGCGTTTAGCGGGGGCGTACGCCCTTAGCTGTAAAATATCGAGGATGAAGAACGTCATATTTGTACGGCTAAAAATTTTTTTGCGTCTACTATATAATATTGTAAAGTACTTGCAAATGTTGCCAGACCTGTAGATGGGGTCTAAAGTATTGCCAGATCAGAATATAACTGCTTAAGACTTAAAACATTCACGTCATTTCTGTAAAATTGAAATTTTTTGCTTATTGTATACGTGTTTAATAATCTGTATATGAAATAATAGACAAAAATCTCGGGTCTAACACCGTGCCAGACGTCGCCAAAAATCTCAGTATCTATGGAATGTACTGTAAATTGCCGGCAGCAACAATTAATTTTATTACTTAAATTTTTTGAGCATTAAATTTAAAATGTTTTTTGCTAATAACAATAATATTTACGAACATTTTTTACGGGAGGAGAGGTACACAAAAATTTCGGTTCTAAAACCTTGACAGACTCCGACAAACAAATCGTAGGATATAAATGTTCAACTTTTTTTTACATATGTTTTAAATTTGAAATGTTCTGTTAATAAAAATAATAATATCTTTTTATGTTTTATTACAGAAATGGAAAATTTTAATTTTATTTTATATTTAAGTAAAAAAATGGTTAAACAATTTTTAATCATCTGTTTCGCTATAATCGGCAGGAACTGGTCTAAACTCGCCGGCTCGCGTAAAACAAATGATACACGCGGGGGTGGTCTTGCACTACGCATATATTCGACGCGAAACACGTGTCTTGATAAGTCTATGTTACATCGCTTTCTATAAATTCTGTATACCTACTCGTGAAGAATAGCTTCCATGTGTGTATTTTATCGCCCCGCTAAAGAGCTGTTTGTCGGAGTCTGTCAAGGTTTTAGAACCGAAATTTTTGTGTACCCCTCCTCCCGTAAAAAATGTTCGTAAATATTATTGTTATTAGCAGAGAACATTTTAAATTTAATGCTTGAAAAATTTAAGTGATAAAATTAATTGTTGCTGCCGGCAATTTACAGTACATTCCATAGATACTGAGATTTTCGGCGACGTCTGGCACGGTGTTAGACCCGAGATTTTTGTCTGTCATTTCATATACAGATTATTAAACACGTATACAATAAGCAAAAAATTTCAATTTTACAGAAATGACGTAAATGTTATTAAGTATTAAGCAGTTATACCCTGATCTGGCAATACTTTAGACCCCACCTACAGGTCTGGCAACATTTGCAAGTACTTTACAATATTATATAGTACACGCAAAAAAATTTTTAGCCGTACAGATATTGACGTTTTTCATCCTCGATATTTTACAGCTAAGGGCGTACGCCCCCGCTAAACGCACCACCGGCCAGCAGCCAGACTTGCCCTTTCTTAATTTGCAACATTGCCACAATCGTTTGAGGTTGAAAATTTTCTTAAATAAATGACGTTGGTATTTTCGTAGCCAGCTCTCGGTCTATTATGCATATTGTGAAGAACACCGTTTTTTCAACTTTTTGAATGATTATATCTCGGAAACGGTGACTCTTACGGAAAAAAGTATAGAGACAATTATTATAGATAATTGCACGATCTACAATTATTGTCTAAGCTATTTTTATGATAAAACTTACCATTCTGCTGAAAAACACAAAAAACCCATTTTTGCCACCTTTGATCTTGAATAAAATTTTTTCCAGGCACGGGATGTATGGGGACTTTTCACAGTTCATTTATAATGGTGTTCCGAACATTCGTACGAATTTTCAGCTGTATCGGAATTATTATAACCTTACCCCTATTTTTTGGGCTAAATTGACCGGGCTAACAGGTGAAGATTGAATGGAAACGTGGTCCGGGTCGACGCAAAACATCGTGGCACAAAAAGCAGTGGTTTAGACAGAGTACAACGTCTTTATTCAGAAAAGCGGTTGATAAGGTTTAGCTTATGCTTTTGATCGTCGATATTCTAGGAGGACAGGGCACCTATTTTTCTCGAAAATACAAGTATACACGAACGAAGTAAATATCATACTAATCTTGCACGGCTAGGATATAGTCATATAATATGCAAAAGATTTCAAGAAAGTATAGGAAATTTAGAGAGCAAAGAATAAAACTATACGCAGAAGTAAATATTTCTATCAAGTATGGGACTTTTAGAACGCATGTACAGAAAATCCGTTTGTTAATTTAAAGACGGATGATTCAATTATATCTTGTCCAATTATATCTTATCCGAGTATAACATATTTTATCCCGAATATGGCTGATTGACAAAAAACTTATAGGCTGTAGCGGTCAGCTGTCCGCCACGAGCGAACTTGAGAACGCTGTAGAAACCCTGCCGAGCTGCCCTAGATATAGAGGTCGATGTTGAACTTCAATTGCACGAAAGTATACCGGCGATGCGCCGCGTAGCGGGCGCGAGCCGAACCCTCTCGCCGCGCGAGCCCGCGTTGCCGCTCGCACCGCGCGCCTTCCGTCATCCACGATCGTGTGCAATCGAGTGGCCTCCGCGTAAGCGAGTCGCGCCGAGCTCCGGGGAGTCCAGAGAAACGACGGGGAAACCGTATGCGTCGTGTTTATCGTCGCTATTCGCGGATGTTTACAGCTGGCATGTTAAATGGCAATGAACATGGAAGTGGCGGAGGTGTCCGGGGTGGCGTCCGACGACGCTACCTCGCCGGGGGCCCAGGGCGGACCCGCGACTCTCGCGAGCGAATCGTCGCCGTCGCCGTCGCGTCGCCGCGCGTCGGCGACGACGCAACGGCCGAGGGACCCGTCGACGCGCGACCGACGACGAGCGACGGCGCCGCGACGGGAGAGAGACGCGAGAAGGATTGCATTCCTATAAAGAACATAGACTATTGCCAGATACGCAACGAATATTTCTATACAGTTCACAGTAGATACCACCCTAGATTATATTTTTTCTTATACTGTCTTAAAAAACAACGCGCAATTCAAGCTACAACGTCGAATATACACATATTAGTATGGGACTTTTTGTACGTTTCTCATATTTCCTTGTTAGTATGGCAAATTTATTTACCTTTAGAGTTACAAGATGTATCTGGTCAAACTATTACTTTTACTTTTCTGTTGTCATATATGAATTTCCGGTTGAATACGCGTATATCCTACCGGTGCGATGCAAATCTAGTAAATTTTACTATGTGTATTCTACATTATTCGAGAAAAATTTTCTGCGTGTATGATTGCGAACAGAGAGTTCCTATTTTATAATAAAAAATGGACGCTGAAAAGTGCCGTTTTCTTTTCCTTTTTCAGGAAAAGATAGTATTCTTAGTGTGTAGAATTCTCCTGGTGTGTAGCTATAGGATCCTCCTCTGGTGCGTAGGATCCTTCTGGTGTGTAAAATCCTCCTTGTGTTCAGTCGTGGTACTTGTGATAGTGACGTTCGAATCGTAGCGTCATCTTTTGCTCGCTGCTTGTCGCTCCATAGATCGCGGCGAATTCTTGCGCCGCCCACCATAGCACCGCATGAACCGCGTGGACTGCGTGTCCTGGGGCTCCATTCCTGAATTTATTCAAAAGAGAAAATGTATGCGAAAAATCTACTCCCACAGAAAAGTTGCAAGTTGATTAGCTCTCGTATGGCTTTTAGTCAATCAACTTCAACTTTTCTATAAGAGCAGAATTTTCGCGTACGTTCTCTTTCAAATAAATTCAGGAATCAAGCTCCTGTTCCAGCAGTGTCCTTCCTTGGCCCTTCGAAGAGCCTCTCGCAGAGTCGCATGTATGACTGGCGAATTTTGAGCGCGTCGGTCTGTCAAAATGCTCGCGGTACGACAGATTTTGCTCGATTTTTACATGCGTATTTGCCACCAGATTACATTACACAGATCCTGCTCGGTTTTTGCTGCCACTCTGTTCTCAGGTCAAATGTGCGCAGGCTCTGCTCGATTTTTGTCGTCAATCTGCTGCCAAGTTATGTGTGCAGGCTCTGCGCGGTTTCTGCTGCCAATCTGCTCACATTGCCTGTCAGCAGGCTCTGTCGCATTTCTGGCTACAGTTTGACAACATCGTTTGATAGAGCAGTTTCCGCATGCAATTTGTTGCCTTTCTGATACCAAAAATTTAATGCAGACTCTGCTTGGAATCTGCTGCTCAGGTTTGGCTATCTGGGTGCCACTCTGTTCTCCGGTCAAATGTGCGCAGGCTCTGCTCGATTTTTGTCGTCAATCTGCTGCCAAGTTATGTGTGCAGGCTCTGCGCGGTTTCTGCTGCCAATCTGCTCACATTGCCTGTCGGCAGGCTCTGTCGTATTTCTGGCTACAGTTTGACAACATCGTCTGATAGAGCAGTTTCCGCGTGCAATTTGTTGCCTTTCTGATACCAAAAATTTAATGCAGACTCTGCTTGGAATCTGCTGCTCAGGTTTGGCTATCTGGGTATGTAGATTAGTGACGCACTTTAAACAGTTAAACACTTTTAAAGCGCGTCATCTAACCTATGTAGATTAGTGACGCACTTTAAACAGTTAAATACTGTTAAAGCGCGTCATCTAACCTATGTAGATTAGTGACGCACTTTAAGCAGTTAAACACTTTTAAAACGCGTCATCTAACCTATGTAGATTAGTGACGCACTTTAAATAGTTAAATACTGTTAAAGCGCGTCATCTAACCTATGTAGATTAGTGACGCGCTTTAAACAGTTAAATACTGTTAAAACGCGTCATCTACATTTAGTGTTTTTTTTCTCATTTTCTTAACGATATCTTAAAAAATACAAGCGACCCCCAAATTTTATCAACAGTTTTGGATTCGAAGGGCAAAAATACATAGAATTTACCTTTTTTCAATTGATTTCTCATTGGGGCCCTAATTGTAGACATTTACCAAATTTTCAATTTTTGACGCCAATTTCTTTGTTCCTATTTGTTTCCGTACAAAATCCTTTATGGTATGAACATGTCTTCTAATAGTCAACAACTCCTGCAAGTTTCATCAAATTCGGAGGTAGGTGCTATTCGGAAGTTGAGCCATATTATGTGTGCAATGTGTATGTGTGCAATACTTTATGTGTGCAATGTGCTAATATGATCTTTTTATTTTATGTGCGCAATAATATTATGTGTGCAATGTGTATATGCGCAATAATGTCATATGTGCAAAGTGTATGTGCGCAATAATGTTATGTGTGCAAAGTGTATGTGCGCAATACGTTATGTGTGCAATGTGCTAATATGATTTTCTTATTTTATGTGCGCAATAATATTATGTGTGCAATGTGTATGTGCGCAATAATGTCATGTGTGCAAAGTGTTAATATGATTTTTTATTTTATGTGTGCAATATAGCCATGTGTGCAATGTGTATGTGCGCAATAAAGTCATGTGTGCAATGTGTGTGCGCGCAATAATGTCATGTGTGCATTCTGCTCGTGTGCAATAACGTCATGTGCGCAATGTGTTTGCCCATGTGCGCAAACGTACGTTTGTATTTTTAACTATTACATGTGCGCAATAATGCTTGCAGGCAATCGCTCTGTAGGCAATCGGGAATGTCGGCAAATGAAGCTGTAGGCAAAATATTGTGGACAAACGGAGCTGTTGGCAATCGGGATTGTAGGCAAACGGGACTCTCCCTTTTTAGATGAGAAACAAAATTTGACGTTGATTTTCGACATCCTTTAATTTTTACTTCTTTTTGTTTGCATTTCAAACATAATGCAGTAATTTTGTTTGGCTCAGAATCGTCCTCCTCCACAATTTTGAAAAAATGTCCATCCAGTATGGCTACATACCACTCCATTCTGATAGAATCATTTTCATCTTCAGTGCTGTTGGAAACATTTACGGAACCAATACAAGTATAAAACCCATTTTCTACTATATTCAATGTTGAAATCCCGAAACTTCCTCTTGTATTGCTATCATCTTCTTCCATGACTATGGTAAGAAAAACCATATTGACACAATCACAAAAAATCCAAATGTGTAAAGTATTTATACTAAAAAAATATCTTTTTACCTGTTAGAAAATTCTTCTACGTACACTCGATTAATACACAAAGATATCTATACATTTATATATCAATTCTACACCAATTCCTAGATTTGTATTTCTACAGTATTTATTCGATATCACAGATTTTTATACTGTTATTAGTAGATCGCTAACTTTGCCAAAAGAGCTGTGATCAGCCGGATTTCGCCGGGTTCGGTCATGACGCTTTATAACAAAATGGTGTCGGTATAACCACATAATATATTATACATATAGATTATACCCAATATCACGTGATATAACAAAATGGCGTATATTATGGTCATACCGGCGCCATTTTGTTATATCACGTGATATTGGGTATAATGTAGGCTGCGGTCTTTCTTTCAATGAAGAAAGAAGGAGAAGAAGAACGCTTCGAAGCATTTGTAGCGTCAAATGGACCGCAGCCCTATATGTATAATATATTATGGTCATACCAGCGCCATTTTGTTATATCACGTGATATTGGGTATAATCTATATGTATAATATATTATGGTCATACCGACGCCATTTTGTTATAAAGCGTCATGACCGAACCCGGCGAAATCCGGCTGATCACAGCTCTTTTGGCAAAGTTATCTACTAATAACAGTATAAAAATCTGTGATATCGAATAAATACTGTAAAAATACAAATCTAGGAATTGGTGTAGAATTGGTATATGGGCAATTCCACGTCAAATCGGACAAGATTTGACCTCGTATTTTTTAAATCGATTGAAACTTTTTTTACATGAAATATACATAAAATAAGCAGATACGTATTTTTTTGTTTGTCCGAAAAATTTTTTTACAAAAGTTATGAACAATACAATTTTCGTCAAAAATGAAGAAGTCGTCTACTTTACAAATTAATATCTCTGGTTATATTTGTCGTAGAGAAAAATTTAAAAAAGCATTTTAAAGCTAAGAAAGCAATCTTTGAAAAAAAAATAGTTTAAGTTACAAGAAATTGCAAATTCCAATTGTTATAAGCAATTGAAATGTTTAATTAATTTTTTCACTAAAAAATACCTTTTTAAAAATTTTTAAAATAATGCTATCTTATTCTTTATTTTATTCTGAAAGTACACATATTTTTTTTTAATGGAGAAACGATGGATTCTATTTTTTATATAATTTTAATGGCTGAGGCGCCGCGCTGCGCCGCGTCGCGCTGTGCTCGCGTCTCTAGTTCGACCAAGTAGCGTGGCGTATTCTTCGGAAATCTTTTGTAAGAAGAATATACAGTATGAATTACATAATTTATAATGTTGAATATAATCAACATTATACAAATCACATTTTTATTATAAATATTATATTTTGAAAATTGTGCAGTATTTTTGTTAAAGAATATCGTTACTGTACTGTATAATTTAATTTTTCTTTCCATTTTGAATTGTTGGGATTTTCCGTAACGGATGCTCTAATCTTTTAATCCTTCTTATCGGGAAATTCTTATAAACAATAAACACAGACTTTTAGCGCTCTGCGGCAAGTCTCTCGATCTTTAAACCTGTGAGTGATCTCAAGTGTTTTTAAGATTGTGTTTATTTTAGTATACTTTTGCACTTGAAGCAAGTAACACATTATTACTTTTCACGCTATTACATTTTCATCTTCTGTGTGAAGTTCAACAAAATTGCAATTTTAGCAACGTAAGTACATAGCAAGAACTGTGTGTAATAGTGCATAATTTTAATTTACTGTTGGTAATCAAATTAAAAAAACGCTTATTGCAACGATTTTTATACACTTTCAGCAACAAAATCTTGGAAGCTAGAATCCAAACATGGATGAAAACCGTTATAAAGTACAGTGCTTCAATCCATTCAAATTGAAATATCACAAAATCCGAGATCGGAAACGGTTACGACATATTACAGCAGCGCAACTTAAAAAACTTAACAAAGATGAAACTTTGGTCAACTTATTGATTTGTGATAATTGTCGAATAAAAATTTCAAAATTAAGTTTAAAAATGGATAATAATACCGAAGTTTCACCTACATCTAAACAGAAAGGCACACACACTGTACAGCCTCAAGAAGAGATTACAAATTCATCGGAAAGTGAAATTGAAACAGTGTTGTTTTCGAGTCTTCCTAGCATTCCAGATTTCCCCGAATACAAAGAAGAGTCATCATCACCTAATCTAGAAACTGAAGAAGCTGTAAATCTGTTAAATAAAAGTTTAATTCTATTGCAAGAGTCGCCAATTAAGAAACGGAAATTACTTCAAGAAACATATCCTGCGAACAAATATGCCAAAATATGTTACACTCTTCGTGAGAAAATGTTCAGTATTAAAGATAAGAAATTAGAGGATGACAGAAACAGAGACATTATAACGCAACTGAAAGAAGAGTTTCATAAAACAAGTGACAAAAATTTAAAGATTAGAATTTTAACGGTATTTTCGGATTGGACATTTTCAGAAATTTTAACTCACTTCAAAGCTTCTAAACATATGATTACTGTGGCAAAGAAAGTAAAAGAAGAAAAAGGGATTTTATCATGCCCAAATTTAAAGAGAGGAAAGCGATTGAGTGATGCTCTAGTTGAAAAAATCTTACAATTTTACGAATCAGATGACATAAGCCGCATAATGCCTGGAAAGAAAGATTATGTCATCATTTATGAAAATGGACAGAAAATTCATAAACAAAAACGTTTAGTGTTGTGCAATTTGAAGGAAGCATTCACAGAGTTTAAGAAACAATTTTCCGATAAAAAACTCGGCTTTAGTAAATTTGCCGAATTAAGACCAAAATATTGTGTCTTAGCTGGAGCAAGCGGTACACATACAGTTTGCGTGTGTGCAATTCACCAAAATGTAAAATTGATGCTTGATGGTGGCAAAATTGAAAAATTGTCTCGAAGTATGACTAAACCTGTAGGAACGTATCGCGATTGCTTAGACCAAATTATTTGTAAAAATGCAACAGCAGATTGTAATTTGAATCGTTGCAAAAAATGCCCAGGAACAACAGATCTTATTAATTCATTACAATCTGCTTATGATGAAGAATTTACTGACACAATTGTGTATAAACAATGGGTTACTGTTGATCGAGCAACTTTGGAAACAATGCAGACCTCTGTACCAGATTTTTTGAAAAAATTGTCATCTGTCTTACCAAAATTATTATCACATAATTTTATTGCTCAGCAACAATCAAACTTCTTAAAACATAAAAAAAATTTAACAAACGAGGAATGCATTGTAACAGGTGATTTTTCGGAAAACTATGCATTTGTATTTCAAGATGCAATTCAAGGAGTGCATTGGAACAATGACCAAGCAACTATACATCCTTTTGTTATTTATTACAAAGAAGAATCGACACTGAAACATAGAAGCTTAGCTGCAATATCAGACTGCTTGAAACATGATACTGTTGCTGTCCACTTATTTCAAAGACAAGTTATTGAAATAATCAAGAACATAACAAACGATGTAAGAAAAATTATTTATTTTACTGACGGTGCTGGAGCACAATATAAAAACAAGAAGAATTTTATCAACCTCTCCCACCATTATGACGACTTTGGCTTAACTGCAGAATGGCATTTCTTTGCCACGTCTCATGGCAAAGGGCCCTGTGACGGAATTGGCGGAACAATTAAAAGATTAGCAGCAAGATATAGTCTTCAACATTCAGATGAAATTATTAAAACTCCAAGAGATTTATTTAATTGGGCGAAAATAAATACTCCAAATATAGAATGTTTATACTTTGATAAAGCGGAATATAATAATTATTTTAATTTTTTAAAGCCACGATTTGACTGCGCTGTGTCCATAACTGGTACAAAAAAATTTCATTCGTTTATACCAATTGACAAAAAACAAATTGAAGTTCGAGAGTTTTCATTTTCAAGCAAATGTTCTATCGTTAATGTAATGAAATAATCTTGTGATTTTTTTAAATTGTATTATTATTTAATTGTACTATTTTTAATTGTAAGCGAGACGAAAATTTAAATGACGACGGTTTGCCGAATAATATTTCGTTCCGATACTGCGTGCTAAGAGCGGATGTTTATTATTATACGATATCGAAGAGAAGAAATGCTGACGATGAAAATAAAGCAGATGTGACATAAATCGTTAAAAAGACGAAATATACACTATTTCTCACTCTTAGGCTCCGATTCCAGGAATCAAAATTTAGACGAGAATGCGAATAATTTAAGATTTGTTAATTATTATAACCATTCCGAAAACGAAACTTAGCTAGCCGAAGATAAAGCGTTATGTACAATTAATTAAACAACATCCTTTTCTTGAAACGAAAGAGATTATTGCATTATTTTGGAAACACCATTAAGAATCCTATAATATATTACTCATATTAGTCCCCAAAATACAGGTGGCGAAGTAATCGACGGCACCGCGCCGCGCTACTTGGTCGAACTAGAGACGCGAGCACAACGCGACGCGGCGCGGCGCCTCAGTCATTAAAATTATATAAAAAATAGAATCCATCGTTTCTCCATAAAAAAAAATATGTGTACTTTCAGAATGAAATAAAGAATAAGATAGCATTATTTTAAAAATTTTTAAAAAGGTATTTTTTAGTGAAAAAATTAATTGAACATTTTAATTGCTTATAACAATTGGAATTTGCAATTTCTTGTAACTTAAACTATTTTTTTTTTTTTTTTTCAAAGATTGCCTTCTTAGCTTTAAAATGCTTTTTTGAATTTTTTTTATGACAAATATAACCAGAGATATTAATTTGTAAAGTAGACAACTTCTTCATTTTTGACGAAAATTGTATTGTCCATTACTTTTGTAAAAAAAATTTTTCGGACAAACAAAAAAATACGTATCTGCTTATTTTATGTATATTTCATGTAAAAAAAGTTTCAATCGATTTAAAAAATACGAGGTCAAATCTTGTCCGATTTGACGTGGAATTGCCCATATAAATGTATAGATATCTTTGTGTATTAATCGAGTGTACGTAGAAGACTTTTTTAACAGGTAAAAAAATATTTCTTTAGTATAAATACTTTACACATTTGGATTTTTTGTGATTGTGTCAACATTGTTTTCTTACCATAGTCATGGAAGAAGATGATAGCAATACAAGAGGAAGTTTCGGGATTTCAACATTGAATATAGTAGAAAATGGGTTTTATACTTGTATCGGTTCCGTAAATGTTTCCAGCAGCACTGAAGATGAAAATGATTCTATCAGAATGGAGCGGTATGTAGCCATACTGGATGGACATTTTTTCAAAATTGTGGAGGAGGACGATTCTGATCCAAACAAAATTACTGCATTATGTTTGAAATGCAAACCAAAAAAAGTAAAAATTAAAGGATGTCGAAAATCAACGTCAAATTTCGTTTCTCATCTAAAAAAACGTCACGGAAAAAATGGAAGTTTTGAGGAATATCAAAATTACAAAAAAAGGAAAACGAATTCAAAGCCCCAGGTATCAAATGTTGAAAAAAGGTCAAGAAAAAAGATACACGTTACGCGAGAAACACTTGACGAAAATATTACACAATTTATTATGCACTCAATGATTCCGTTAAAAGTGGTTGAAAATCCGTATTTTTTACAATTGATCAACAGCCTTACTGGATTCAATACAGAGTTGAAAGTAATTTCTCGGCGTCAACTTTCTAACAGAGTCGACGACTTATTTAAAAAATACATTTTTAATATAAAACAAGAATTAAAAAAATGGGCACAGTAACAACTGTGCCGCAAGCAACACGTAGAACTACGTCAACTGTCACTATTTCATGTTAAAGTATTCGTGATCAAGGGAGGCCAGGGCCCACACAGGGCTGTAGCGCTGAGTTCATCATCAGTGACAGTTAACGTAGTTCTACGTTGTTTGTATTACATTTAGCTTACATCGAGAGCTTTAGCAACAACGTAGAACTACGTCAACTGTCACTGATGATGAACTCGGCGCTACAGCCCTGTGTGGGCCCTGGCCTCCCTTGATCACGAATACTTTAACATGAAATAGTGACAGTTGACGTAGTTCTACGTGTTGCTTGCGGCACAGTTGTTACTGTGCCCATTTTTTGTTTTTATTTGTTTGTTTTTGGGTTTGTTTAGTTGGTTTGTTATTGTTTCTTTTGTTTATTTTTTTTATTTGCGTTGGAAAAAAATTTATTTATTTATTTATTAAATCCATTCACCCATTCATCCATTCATCTATTCACCCATTCATCCATTCATCCATTCATTCATTCATTCATTCATTCATTTATTTATTTATTAAATCCATTCACCCATTCATCCATTCATCCATTCACCCATTTATTCATTTATTCATTTATTTATTGAATCCATTCACCCATTCATCCATTCATTCATTCATTCATTCAATCATTTATTTATTTATTAAATCCATTCATCATTTACCCATCCATCCTTTCATCCATTCATCCATTCATTTATTTATTTATTTATTAAATCCATCCATCCATTCACCCATTCATCCATTTATCCATTCACCCATTCATCCATTTATCCATTCATCCATTCATTTATTCATTTATTTATTTATTAAATCCATTCATCCATTCATTCATTCATTTATTTATTTATTAAATCCATTCACCCATTCATCCATTCACCCATTCATCCATTCATCCATTCATCCATTCATTCATTCATCCAATCATTCATTCATTTATTTATTTATTAAATCCATTCATCCTTTCATCCATTCATCCATTCATCCATTCATTCATTCATTCACTCATTTATTTATTTATTAAATCCATTCACCCATTCATCCATTCATCCATTTATCCATTCATCCATTCATCCATTTATTCATTTATTTATTAAATCCATTCATCTATTTACCCATTCATCTATTCACCCATTCATCCATTCATCCATTCATTCATTTATTTATTTTTTAAATCCATTCACCCATTCATCCATTCATCCATTCATCCATTCATCCATTCATCCATTCATTCATTCATTTATGTATTTATTAAATCCATTCATTCATTTATTCATTCATTTATTTATTTATTAAATTGCGAAAACATTTAGCTTACATCGAGAGCTTTCAAAAACTATATAATAAAGTATATTTTCCTTTAATACTTTTCGAGAAAAAACCCATATCGAAAAATTAACCCCGAAAACATTTAGCTTACATCGAGAGCTTTCAAAAACTATATAATAAAGTATATTTTTCTTTAATACTTTTCAAGAAAAAAAAAACGTTGCATGAAAACGTTGCAAGAAAACGTTGCAAGAAAACGTTGCAGTCGTGTCCCCCAAATTTGAAAAAACCCATATCGAAAAATTAACCCCAAAAACATTTAGCTTACATCGAGAGCTTTCAAAAACTATATAATAAAGTATATTTTTCTTTAATACTTTTCAAAAAAAAAAAACGTTGCATGAAAACGTTGCAAGAAAACGTTGCAGTCGTGTCCCCCAAATTTGAAAAAACCCATATCGAAAAATTAACCCCAAAAACATTTAGCTTACATCGAGAGCTTTCAAAAACTATATAATAAAGTATATTTTTCTTTAATACTTTTCGAGAAAAAGAAAACGTTGCATGAAAACGTTGCAAGAAAACGTTGCATGAAAACGTTGCAAGAAAACGTTGCAAGAAAACGTTGTAGATTTTCTAATTTCCGTTTAAATATAAGTAGAGTTGGTATCAAGATTCCATAAAACGTATTTTTTTCTCCTTGTAAAATATCTAATGCTTCTGAAACTGGTTTCGTGCATTTCAAGTGTTCCTGTATGTATTCAAACTCGCGGTCATTTAATGAATTTTTTAAACCTAGTTCCTTGAATAATTGCCCACATTTTTCTCTAATTTCCATAATTTGTTGTAATGCATTATAAAGAGAATTCCAACGAGTTTCTCCAGGTTTTGTTAATGTATGGCCTATACTTTTTTCTATGATTTCAGCTGATTTAGGTCTTTGAGCAGCTTTCCATAGCTTATTGCATTTTCCTAATACTTGATTGTGAATGTTTAACAGCGCTAGGTTTTTATTTAAAGTCTTTTTGACGTCAGCTGAAGCGCAAAGATTTAACGTATGGCTACCGCATCTAATGTGATTGGGAAGCTTTTCAGTCCATGTTCGAAAGCTTTTATCGCTTTCCGATGCAGAATCGCTCATACTTTCACTTTTCAGAATCACTCATATTTTCTTCTTCTATCTCGAAGTCCAAAATACTCGTTTTAAGGCTCCTGGATGGTTAGCCGAGAACTCTGCGTTGACGGTGGCGCCCCCCAAATTTCCCCATACCCCCCGAGAAAGACGTAGTTCTACGTCAAAATGTATCCTATGTTTGCACTACCGCTGATATAATGGTCCAGCAGAAAACGAAGTTTTTTCGGCATGACCGCTCACTGGATCACTAATGAATGTGAGAGGAAATCAACAGCTCTAGCTTGCCAAAGGATAAAAGGTACACATTCATTTCATAAAATTGCAGAGATTGTGGAAGAAATTTATTTAAAATACAGCCTTACATGGAATAAAGTCGTGGAAACAGTTATAGACAATGGAAGTAACTTCGTTAAAGCATTTAAAATGTACGGCATTAAGGCTCCTGGATGGTCACCGCGGCCATATTGAATTCTTACTATCGAAGCGAGGAAAACACTCAATTTTGTCGTGTATGCCATTTTCAAATAAAAAGACATTTCAATAAAACGTCACTGTAGATCGTTTCAGAACACTTCCGAAATTGACCGAAAACTATCCTTTTCCCTCGACAATAAACAAACAGCCATAAAACAAAGCCTAAACATACGGGAAAATAGCCGTTTTTCCGACTATCGAAAAAAGGTGAAAACGTTCCTTCCGCATGCAAATCTTACTTTTCGGTCAATTTTACGATTTTCACGAATACGTTAAACGTTAGAGCACAAGTACAGAGCGAATAATAAAGAAATAGCACGCACAACAAAATAGGTTGTCAACATGTCACAAAGGACAGAATTCTCCATTGGAGGGAGTTCTGATTTCTGCCGCGACGGTACGTCGCCACCGTCAACGCAGAGTTCTCGGCTAACCATCCAGGAGCCTTAAAACGAGTATTTTGGACTTCGAGATAGAAGAAGAAAATATGAGTGATTCTGAAAAGTGAAAGTATGAGCGATTCTGCATCGGAAAGCGATAAAAGCTTTCGAACATGGACTGAAAAGCTTCCCAATCACATTAGATGCGGTAGCCATACGTTAAATCTTTGCGCTTCAGCTGACGTCAAAAAGACTTTAAATAAAAACCTAGCGCTGTTAAACATTCACAATCAAGTATTAGGAAAATGCAATAAGCTATGGAAAGCTGCTCAAAGACCTAAATCAGCTGAAATCATAGAAAAAAGTATAGGCCATACATTAACAAAACCTGGAGAAACTCGTTGGAATTCTCTTTATAATGCATTACAACAAATTATGGAAATTAGAGAAAAATGTGGGCAATTATTCAAGGAACTAGGTTTAAAAAATTCATTAAATGACCGCGAGTTTGAATACATACAGGAACACTTGAAATGCACGAAACCAGTTTCAGAAGCATTAGATATTTTACAAGGAGAAAAAAATACGTTTTATGGAATCTTGATACCAACTCTACTTATATTTAAACGGAAATTAGAAAATCTACAAAAAGAACAATGGATATATTGTCAACCTTTAGTAGATTCACTACTAAATAGTGTAACATCAAGATTTGAGGACATATTCAATTTTTCAAGTCAACGTTCAGAAACGGCAGTTATCGCAGCACTTACTCTGCTCAGATGTAAGAATAGGTGGTTTAGCTTAGTCGATATCCGACATCATGAGAGGATCCTCTATCTGTTGAAGCGAATTGTAGCACAGGAGCTCTCTCTTTCTTTGCAAACAACGCAGTCTAATCAGATTTCATCGTCACGATCTAAGGAAGACGAATTTTTTGACTTTGGAGATCAAGACGATTCGCAGAGTATCCAAACATGGGTTCTAATGGGAGATTTAGAAGTAATAGTTCTTATTCATTATTTTATTTATTACATTTGCTTTATGATTCTTATTTTCGTTTTTGTTTCTAGATCTTTCATTATCTAGGAGATCCAGACTCTCAGATATCTTGCCTAGAAAAATATCCTACAATAAAGAAAGTTTTTTTTTAAATACAATACATTGATTCCTTCTTCGGCTCCGGTGGAGAGATTATTTTCATTTGCTACGATGATTAATACAGCCAAATCTCATCGATTATCAGACAGTATGTTTGAAAAACGTGTGCTTGTGAAAGCCTTTTTAAATAAAAATGTATCAAATAAAAAATAAACTTGATAATAATTACTTTTGAGTGATTTTTTTCTAAACCAACTAAAAAAAAAGCATTCTGAAATCTACACTTTTGAGAAACTAAAATTGATTATGTACTTTTTTTATTACATTTCTCTTTTTCTATTTATAAGTAAGATTAGTTTTTATGTTGTTTTTTATTTTATTAATTAAAACTAATGACACATATTTTTATTAAAATAAATTTTTATTTTTATTTTATTGATTGCAAATTTATTTAATTTTTTTGTTTTAATTATTTATTTAACATTAAAAATACTAATTTTAGATTATAATTTTACGTTCACAAAATATTATCATTTGTTAACAAAAATTTTCATATATTTTGTTTTATTTTCGAATAAAAAATAACGAATAAAAATAACGAATAAACATATTTAATTGTGACTAACGAATAATTTTAATGATGAATAATTCTATCGACGAATAACGAATAAAAAAATTATTCGTTATTCGTAATCGAATAAAAATTTAATCGAATAATGTACAACACTGCTTTACGACAGCTTTCAACGATGATGCCAAAGCGGCCTCTTTCTTCCTTGCAACTTCCAAGCGTGCAGGGTGACTGTATGCTCTTCTTCGCATACTCTGTCCATAATTGGTCCTTTCCTTAGTCCCGTGACGAATCGATCCTTAATTTTGCAGTCCAACTGGGCACCGAATTTGCAATTGCTGGCCTTGCTTTTAATACGAGCGAACCACTCGTTAACTGATTCCTTCTCTGACTGCCTTAACTCGTAAAACTCGATTCTTTCCTTGAAAACTGATACTCTCATTTTGTCAGTGCAAACTGCTTCTTTAAAATGTCGCTTAACTCTTCATAAGACTTGGGTTCAGGTATTATTGGATCACAGAGATCTTTGAGAATTTTATATGCCTCTTGTCAAATTAATGTAATTAATACCGCTACTTTACGCTCTTGCGAAACCTGGTTCGCTATAAAATATTGTCCCAGACGCTCTTGATACAGATCCCAGTCATCTCCGATACGGAATTCGGATAGCGCTCCTATCGTTGAATAAAAATTAATAGTTTTCTCTATAGGCGCGATGGGCTGTATCTGCTGTGCTTGCTGTTGCATTAAACTTTGCTGTTGCTGTTGCAGTTGCTTCTGCCATTCTAATAATTGTACGTGTTCTTGTTGCAACTTAGCCTTAAATTGCTCTTGCTCTTTACGCCTTTGGTCCAAAACTAACTGCTGTTCGACCCATTGCTCTTGAGTCGCTTGTAATTGCGGCTTGCCCTTGTCTTTGCCTTGATCCGCCATAATCTTTTTCTCGAAGATGACTTTGTGACGAATTTCTTTTGGAAAATGCTTACACGCTTGCTGCCTTTAATCCTCGTCGCCAATGGTTTTAATGACCAATAATGCTGACAATGTGTAAGTTAGCCTATTTATTACTATAACAAAATCGTACAAATCTTCGAGTAGATACAGACCGAGGCTAACGGAAGAATGTCCAAAAGGGAGTCGTTTTTGTCCCGCGCTACAATTCGCGTGTGTCGCCATCTGCCTCTAGGGAATAACTAATGCCAACACATTACAGCTTGCGACGTTTCTATTTTCACTGTTCTCATATTTTGCCTCGAGACGCACAAGATATATAAGCCTTTTTAATTTATTTAGTTTTATTTTGATCTAATTTTAACGTAATGAATTTTATCTTTTTGACTATCGCGAGATTATTATTTTTGTAAACCGTTGACTTTTTTAGCTTTGCGTTTACATGATGTAGTCAGGGCACGACGTCAGCGATGTAATTGATTTCTATATGCGGTTTTTGGCGGATGGATTGCGTGAAGCTCAGAAACTCACTTGAGAAGGGCTGGAATTCAGCCAAAATGTTGTGCAATTTATGAATAATATATCAATTTGGCCAGTTAAGTTGAACTAAAACGACTTTTGTTTTGAATTATTCACTTGCGACGGAAGTTATTACTGTTTTGTTTTTATTTTTCAACTCTAAAATATATTACTTTAAACAATAACCCATTAAGGTAGTTCTTGCAGTACTTTGAAGTCACAAAAACAACTATAATTACTATATAATAACAAATATGAATGATTTAGTATGTAAAAATCAGCAATAAAATTAATTATTTCTTAAGGTTTTTTTCTCATTTAACCGTTGCTATAAACTGAAAATATCATAGCAAAGTCACAAATTTGACTAGAGTTGGTGATATAATTATAAAGGACCCCGCGGAATCCTTATGGAAAATGGCTTTCGGTCAAATGTTTCGAAACTTTGCAAAAAGTTAGTTCTCAACATGTAGATTAAAAGTGTCAATGGGCATAAAGCTCTAAAAATTCGAGATTTTGAGCTACAGCCATCCAAAGTGGTAGATTTTTGAATTTCTGCAGCATATTCCGAAGTTCGGCAACGGTAGCTTATCTTAGTTGAGTGAGGTTTTACAAAAAAATGTGGGGCGTCCGGCCAGCTAAGGCAAGACTGTGGGGCGTCCGGCCAGCTAAGACAAGACTGTGGGGCGTCCGGCCAGTTAAGGCAAGACTGTGGGACGTCCAGCCAGCTAAGACAAGACTGTGGGGCGTCCGGCCAGCTAAGACAAGACTGTGGGGCGTCCGGCCAGCTAAGACAAGACTGTGGAGCGTTCGGCCAGCTAAGACAAGACTGTGGGGCGTCCGGCCAGCTAAGACAAGACTGTGGGGCGTCCGGCCAGCTAAGACAAGACTGTGGAGCGTTCGGCCAGCTAAGACAAGACTGTGGGGCGTCCGGCCAGCTAAGACAAGACTGTGGGGCGTCCGGCCAGCTAAGACAAGACTGTGGGGCGTCCGGCCAGCTAAGACAAGACTGTGGGGCGTCCGGCCAGTTAAGACGCCCCACAGTCTTGTCTTAGCTGGCCGGACGCCCCACAGTCTTGTCTTAGCTGGCCGGACGCCCCACAGTCTTGTCTTAGCTGGCTGGACGCCCCACAGTCTTGCCTTAACTGGCCGGACGCCCCACAGTCTTGTCTTAGCTGGCCGGACGCCCCACAGTCTTGCCTTAGCTAGCCGGACGCCCCACATTTTTTTGTAAAACCTCACTCAACTAAGATAAGCTACCGTTGCCGAACTTCGGAATATGCTGCAGAAATTCACAAATCTACCACTTTGGATGGCTGTAGCTCAAAATCTCGAATTTTTAGAGCTTCATGCCCATTGACACTTTTAATCTACATGTTGAGAACTAACTTTTTGCAAAGTTTCGAAACATTTGACCGAAAGCCATTTTCCATAAGGATTCCGCGGGGTCCTATGATCACGCTGGTAAAGAATAAGATATACTAAAATAAAAAAAATATACGTCACAATTTCTACAATTCCGCGATAGTGAATATATTCACACAACTACCGAAAAAGATATGTTATCCTTATAACCTCCATTCAACGGTGGGAGAATGGTAGGACACGCGTCTTGTGCGTCAGCTGACGCGTGCGACGTTGCCAAGCAGCCACTCAAGAGGGCCGCCATGACTCTCGCGTCGTATCGAAACGTTGAAAGTTGCCGAAAGTTTGTCGAAAGTTCCGCTTTATTTATATACGGTACGGTCAATCAATTTGGTGTCGCGTCATTAATTTTATTGCAAGAAATTAGAAATTTAGAAATTTTTATTGCATCGATTAAACAGTTTTTTATTCGTTTATCTACTCGAGAAGTATGAACGTATCCCATAAATGTGCGATCTGACCCTTCTTTCCCTATTATCACCATGTAAAATTGGCAAAGTTTACGGACATATATCTCCGGAACCAAGCGGTAAAAAAATTCGAAATTTTTCAGACACACTCTAGGAACGTTAATCTTTCATTTAATATTATATTTTCCGGGCTATCTACATTTGACCTAAATGCAAGAACCACCTTAAAAAAAGGGTTTGTAAATACCAAAAATTATAGAGATATATTCACAAAAAAAAGTGAGCCAATAATTTATCGAAGTTGTAAATGCTATCGACGTCTGATCGACGTCGATCTGATTTGCTATTTCGATCTGGGAAAGCTGTAGACGTCATCGACGTCTGATCGATGTCGATCCGATGTACCAATTCCCCCTGAGCCACGCTCCCCTACATTATAAACCTTCTTAATAGTTTTTTCAGTATTCAGGAGGTCAAAATCTACAAAAAATACTTTCTCTTTTATCTTTTTGAGCAGAAATCGGCCTTTTCTAGATACCCTCTTTTGAGTGGACTGTCCGGGACATGTAATATGTATTAAAAACACAAATTTTTCTGTGCACCGTTACATTTATTATTTATTTATTTTAATGTCCAGATTTTTATTGTTCTTGTTAAGTATACATATAACACAAATCTTGTTAAATATAAAAATACATAAACAGTAATAAAGTAAATCATAATAAAGTTTCTTGATTAAATATGTTATTGAATTTGATAATAAACTTTCTAATTGCATTCTTGGCACCAAATATATGCATTGTCGAAAAGTCGCTGCCATGGCGATGATTTGTAGTTCCATTCTGCTGGTTTCCAAGGCCATTGCCACATTTGAGTACACCTTTCCGGATGTGGCATCATTGCTAAGTGTCGGCCATTTTTCGAACAAATTGCAGCAATACCCTTCACAGAACCATTCGGATTCATAGGATAACGTTCAGTTGGATTGCCATAATCATCCGTGTACCTACAAATATATAATATACAGAACATACAAAACATTCTCAAAAATATTCTAAATAGTGTGCAAGTAGAAACTTGCACATTGCTTCCTCATAGTTTTTAAATGTGCAAGTAAAAACTTGCACATTGCTTTCTCATAGTTTTTAAGTATGCAAGTAGAAACCTACATATTGCTTTCTCATAGATTTTAAGTGTGCAAGTAAAAACCTGCACATTGCTTTAGTTTTTAAGTGCAAGTAGAAACTTGCACATTACTTCCTTACAATTTTTAAATATGAAAATTATTTGCACATTGCTTAATCCACATTTTATTTCGCTCATAAAGCTTTCTCTTATGAGGAAGCCTGTTTTTTTAAGCATAATTATTCTTCTTTTTCTTCTTCTTTAAGTGCCCTGTCCTCCTAGAATATCGGCGATCAAAAGCATAAGCTAAACCTTATCAACCGCTTTTCTGAATAAAGACGTTGTACTCTGTCTAAACCACTGCTTTTTGTGCCACGATGTTTTGCGTCGACCCGGACCACGTTTCCATTCAATCTTCACCTGTTAGCCCGGTCAATTTAGCCCAAAAAATAGGGGTAAGGTTATAATAATTCCGATACAGCTGAAAATTCGTACGAATGTTCGGAACACCATTATAAATGAACTGTGAAAAGCCCCCATACATCCCGTGCCTGGAAAAAATTTTATTCAAGATCAAAGGTGGCAAAAATGGGTTTTTTGTGTTTTTCAGCCGAATGGTAAGTTTTATCATAAAAATAGCTTAGACAATAATTGTAGATCGTGCAATTATCTATAATAATTGTCTCTATACTTTTTTCTGTAAGAGTCACCGTTTCCGAGATATAATCATTCAAAAAGTTGAAAAAACGGTGTTCTTCACAATATGCATAATAGACCGAGAGCTGGCTACGAAAATACCAACGTCATTTATTTAAGAAAATTTTCAACCTCAAACGATTGTGGCAATGTTGCAAATTAAGAAAGGGCAAGTCTGGCTGCTGGCCGGTGGTGCGTTTAGCGGGGGCGTACGCCCTTAGCTGTAAAATATCGAGGATGAAAAACGTCAATATCTGTACGGCTAAAAATTTTTTTGCGTGTACTATATAATATTGTAAAGTACTTGCAAATGTTGCCAGACCTGTAGGTGGGGTCTAAAGTATTGCCAGATCAGGGTATAACTGCTTAATACTTAATAACATTCACGTCATTTCTGTAAAATTGAAATTTTTTGCTTATTGTATACGTGTTTAATAATCTGTATATGAAATGACAGACAAAAATCTCGGGTCTAACACCGTGCCAGACGTCGCCGAAAATCTCAGTATCTATGGAATGTACTGTAAATTGCCGGCAGCAACAATTAATTTTATCACTTAAATTTTTCGAGCATTAAATTTAAAATGTTCTCTGCTAATAACAATAATTTTTACGAACATTTTTTACGGGAGGAGGGGTACACAAAAATTTCGGTTCTAAAACCTTGACAGACTCCGACAAACAAATCGTAGGATATAAATGTTCAACTTTTTTTTACATATGTTTTAAATTTGAAATGTTTTGTTAATAAAAATAATAAGTCTAATAAGTCTAATAAGTAGTCTATTATAAGTCTTATAATGATAAGTCTATGTTACATCGCTTTCTATAAATTCTGTATACCTACTCGTGAAGAATAGCTTCCATGTGTGTATTTTATCGCCCCGGTAAAGAGCTGTTTGTCGGAGTCTGTCAAGGTTTTAGAACCGAAATTTTTATGTACCCCTCCTCCCGTAAAAAATGTTCGTAAATATTATTGTTATTAGCAGAGAACATTTTAAATTTAATGCTCGAAAAATTTAAGTAATAAAATTAATTGTTGCTGCCGGCAATTTACAGTACATTCCATAGATACTTTGATTTTCGGCGACGTCTGGCACGGTGTTAGACCCGAGATTTTTGTCTGTCATTTCATATACAGATTATTAAACACGTATACAATAAGCAAAAAATTTCAATTTTACAGAAATGACGTGAATGTTATTAAGTATTAAGCAGTTATACCCTGATCTGGCAATACTTTAGACCCCACCTACAGGTCTGGCAACATTTGCAAGTACTTTACAATATTATATATAGTACACGCAAAAAAATTTTTAGCCGTACAGATATTGACGTTTTTCATCCTCGATATTTTACAGCTAAGGGCGTACGCCCCCGCTAAACGCACCACCGGCCAGCAGCCAAACTTGCCCTTTCTTAATTTGCAACATTGCCACAATCGTTTGAGGTTGAAAATTTTCTTAAATAAATGACGTTGGTATTTTCGTAGTCAGCTCTCGGTCTATTATGCATATTATGAAGAACACCGTTTTTTCAACTTTTTGAATGATTATATCTCGGAAACGGTGACTCTTACAGAAAAAAGTATAGAGACAATTATTATAGATAATTGCACGATCTACAATTATTGTCTAAGCTATTTTTATGATAAAACTTACCATTCGGCTGAAAAACACGAAAAATCCATTTTTGCCACCTTTGACCTTGAATAAAATTTTTTCCAGACACGGGATGTATGGGGACTTTTCACAGTTCATTTATAATGGTGTTCCAAACATTCGTACGAATTTTCAGCTGTATCGGAATTATTGTAACCTTGAATGTCTACTTTGACCGGACTATGTATAATGTTCTGCAATAGTGAATCCATTTCTAAAGCCACACTGAGTGTTACCCAAGCTTTTCTCACACTTTTTATATATTCTGGTATGTATTACCTTGAGAAAAACTTTTAGGACATGGCTCATCAAACTTATAGTTCTGTACTCTCTGCAGTACTTCGCGCCAGACTTTTTGGGCAATGTCACAAAGGTGGATCTTAACCAGTCCTGTGGTATTATGCCAGTCTTGTAGATGGCATTAAACAAGTAAACCAATAAATTAAAAGATGTTTCTTCCCTTAGTACTTGCAACACTTCGTTGCACAAACCGTCTGGACCTGGTGCTTTGCCCTTTTTTGCTGTCGCCATTGCATGTTCCACCTCGGATCTTGTTATCTCAAGTCCATCATTTTCCTCGCAGCAGTGTTTCTCCCTTCTCTCATAACAGCTCCTCGATGTATCTTCTTATACTACTAGTTTCTCCTCAGTGACAGCCAATACATTGTCACGTACATCCAATAGTAACGCACACTTCCTGCTTCTGTACCCTCCGGTAACCTGTTTTAACTTTTTATGCAAGTTGAACAAGTCATGCTTTGTTTCTAAACTCTTTGCATAATTATTAGTAGATATTTATTAATTTGGCTTCCTCATAGAGAAGCTTTATGAGCGAAATAAAATGTTGTTTTAAGCAATGTGCAAAATAATTTGCATACTTAAAAATTGTAAGGAAGTAATGTGCAAGTTTCTACTTGCCCACTTAAAAACTAAAGCAATGCGCAGGTTTCTACTTGCACACTTAAAAACTATAAGGAAGCAATGTGCAAGTTTCAACTTGCACACTTTTTTTATTGTGATAAGCTTTATTGCGACTAATATCTGTTATACTATTACAAAAATCAATTAAAACTAATTGCGGATATTTCTTATTTTCATTTTGTTCAATCGGTTAGTTAGTTCTTCCACGAAAGTAATGTGTAACTTTTTAATTTGCACACTTTTAAATTATTTTTTCTAATTCTGTATTGAGTTGTATTTTTCACTCAAGTAAGTTAGTACAATCCTTTTATTTACTCTCATTTTGATAAAAATTTATACATTGTTTTTTATTTTAAGGAAGTTTTAAGGAATTTTTCCACAGTATAAATGCCTGTGGGTTTTCTAATTTCAGCAAATTTTGAGATATTGGGCCATTTTTTTTGTTTTTTGTTAGAGAAGGACTTTTTTAAAATATGTAAATATGTAATATTTAAAAAAAGAAAAATTTTTTGCATTTAATATAAATGCATTTAATATAAACGGTGGTCAAAGTTCTAACTTTCGCAAATTTTAAGATACTGGTTTTTTTTGTTTTCCGTTGGAGAAAGAAAATGCTTACGCATACCTCAGGTCTCCAGGGTTATGCTGGACTTATTCACCGGTTAAAAACCTCCCCCGGCCCTCAACCCCATAACTATCAATCCCATAATATCAAATCCACAGTAATTTATTTTATATATATTCACTTAATTTGCACGATTACTTATATGTGCATATTATAGGACACACTACTGTTTCATTTTTGCAGCATTTCTGGCACCATATCATGATGTTAGATATATTTTGCTAGAGTTTTATTTCATTTCTACGCACATTATCTAACATGGCAGATCATGCTTTGTTACTGCTAAAATTATGTCAGTATAGCTTGCGGCACACAGTTTGCGAAACCTGCTAAGAGCAGACTTGGCTATCTGAGAGAGATAATATATATATATATAGTATACAATATATATCCATATATATATATATCTATATATATATATATATATCTATATATATATATCTATATATATATATATATATATATATATATATATATATATATATATATATATATATATATATATATATACATATATATATATATATATATATATATATCTATATATATATATATATATATATATATATATATATATATATATATATATATATATATATATATATATATATATATATATATATATATATATATATATATATCATATCCGTCTCAGCGCGGGCGCAACACTATATATATATATATATAGTTGCACGAGTTGAAGTTGAAGATCCCTTGACAACCGGCTTGTTGCCGATGGTCGCTCTTCAGATTTCGAGCTGAGCTTGACAGCCGACGTTTCGCGAGCCGAGCTGTATCTTGTTAATAAATTACTTCTTTTCCTAATACGAGTCCGCTTCATTTTGCGAGACCGGGAGTGCGCGTGTTTCTGCGCGAGTGTGAGTGAGAGCAAGACGGGCGATTCCGTGCGGCGAGCGCAACATTTTGGGGGCTCGTCCGGGGTCGGACGGACGAAGAGATTGGACGAGCGACGGACGAGACGATAACGACGGCGCCGACGAGAAAAAGGGCTCGGACAGGCGGCCCAGAGTCTCCCGCAGAAACGACGTTGCAGGCCGCGCAACAGGAATTACGCCAGCTGCGAGAGGAGCAAGCGCAGAAAGAAGCGGAGTTTGCAGCGACGGCAGGAAAAGGAGCTCCTGCGTCTTTACCAGCTAAGTCCTTCTGGGTTAAGAGCCACCGGAGACTTTTGGGGTCGCGAGTTGCGAACGCGGGGGATATAGAGATGCTTGCACTAATTTGGGCTATAAGTTTGAGCTTATACCCACAAACGACGATATATTCGATAGGACAATTTTGCTGCGAAAATTCTTCTCGCAATTCAATTTCATCGCGCGTGCGAATCAGTGGAGTGACGCGTTGAGAACTATCGCGTTGGCCTCATGCTTGAGAGGAAAAGCGCGCTCAATTCTGGATTCGAGAATATTGGAAGCTTGGAGTACGCAGAGTTAAAATCGAAGCTGGAGTTATACTCTTAAGCATGTGTCGCCAAAAATTGGAGGTACATGTTAAAATTTTGTCCCTACGTAATTACGAGGGACATAAGTAGGGGAGAGTGGGGCTGGTTGGCCGCTTTTTCATTCTGGGATTTTTTATATTTTCCAGGTGCTTTGAAAAAAAATCGAATTGACCATTTTGAAGGTACAACCCTTGACTATATATAGGGAAAGTTTAGAATTTTTAAAATTATATTGTAAAAAGTTGTAAATGATCAAACACTGCGGGAAAAAGCGGCCAATTTGCCCCGACAGCGGGGCAGGTTGGCCGATTTCGTGAAATTAAAGAAGGGCAGTAATTATATTATTTTAATTAGGAAAATAAACATTCCGCACGCGACGCGCGCGGGATGGACCACTTTCCACGCACTTGTAACATAAAATAGGGTGTGTAACACGCGTGCGTGAAGTTGAAAATTCCCGGGTGCGGTGATCGCACTTCGGCTCGCCTTCGGCTCGTGCGTCCACTCCGCACCCGTGAATTTCCATCTTCCCGCACTTGTTATACAAATAACTATTCCCGTATTATATTTGCTCGTGGCATTTGAGACAGGTTGGCCGAGTTGGGTACGGGGCCAATCTGCCCCGTACCCAACTCGGCCAACTTGCCCCAAACGCCACGAGCAAACATTTTGACATTTCACGAATACCAAAAGTGAAGTTAGTTTTAAAAACGATGATGATTTAGAAAGACTATGGAATGCTCTTGGAAATATGTATACTCTCCATTAATTGTAACAACAAGTACATTCAATAACCATACAAGTTTTTTACTGTATTTATTTACTCACCACTCTCGAAAAGAAACAAATTGCGATTTTGCCAAAATGACGCAGCATAAATGAACGAAAATACAGTCACGTATTTATCTCTCACTAATACACTTAATTTCGTAGAAAAAGCGCCACTTGTCACTTCTATCATTTTCAAACAGCCAGTCGGCCAACCTACCCGACGGCCAACCAGCCCCACTCTCCCCTACCATCAAAAATAGAAGGGAAGATAGTACCTTGAAGTCAAGAAGTACATTATGCGGTAAGCATGTGTCGCCAAAAATTGGAGGTACATGTTGAAAAAAAGTCCCTACCTAATTACGAGGGACATAAGTACCCTCAAAAATAGAAGGGAAGATGGTACCTCAAAATTAGGAAGTACCTACGTTATGCGGTATCGACGCGGACGTGTCGTATCGTGTCATATCGTGCTCGAGCAAAGGATTCTTAGATCGTTTTATACGACTATTATATTTGTTATATGTGTGTTACAATAATTTAAGTTCCCGCGTTTGCGATTAGAGTGACGCCAGAGCTTTCATGAGAACGTGTATGCGCGAGCGACCGGAACGAAGAAGAGAGGGGTATCGCACAATAGTCAGACGGTGTGGTTCCGCGCTCGAGAATGTACGCACGTACCTAAGACAAATATATTTAGAAGTATCGAGCAGTACGGTTATACATTTATTTCCGTTGTCCCGTATATCTCTACATACACAACAATATTATTTACGCAACTAATATGAATATGAATATATTCACAAGCAGTGACATTCGCGGAATATTTCGCGGTGCGTGCCGGGAGTCACAGTGCAAAATTTTTTGAATATTTTGGCATTTTATAATTATATTATGTTTTAAAAACATAAATGGTGTGTTGAACTTGACTTTACATGACGAAAGATATGTGTATCTAGTAAATTCTAAATATTCCAACCTGTTCTCATCTTTTTTCCTTCTAATCCAATCTTATCTTTCCCCAAACATTTACTTCGAAATTAAAGTAATGATTATTTCTTTTACCTTGCTTTGATATTTTTTGAAAAATCACAGAAAGTTTAACACACTATTTATGTTTTTAAAACATAATATAATTGATTATAAAATGCCAAAATATTCAAAAATTTTCGCACCGTGACTCCCCGGCACGCACCACGAAATACTCCGTGAATGTCACTGCTTGTGAATATATTCATATTCATGTTAGTTGCGTAAATAATATAACAGTCGTATAAAACGGTCTAAGAATCCTTTGCTCGAGCAACGATATGACACGTCCGCCGCGTCCGCGTCGATGCCACCTAGTGGCTATACCACTGTTATTCGCAAATGTCTTTTGTTCAACCTACGTATACGAGGTACGTATGTAGGAGATATATTTGTACGAGGTACGTATGTACGGGGTACATACGGGAAGCCCCCCAAAAAACTGTACCTCCTAAAACTGTACCTCCAAAAAAATTGTACCGTGAATTTATAAGTGCGGTACCTCCAATCGGTACCTCCTTTTTATCAGTATCTCGTGTATTCCGTACCTCGTGCTACTGTATCGGGAAAAGTATCTCCTAGCAGCATGTAACTCGAAATGTCATTTCCATTTAGAAATTAGTACCTCGAATTTGGAGATACTACGCGGTACATGCTTAAGAGTATACGCTTTGGGGAGGGGCACCTCTCTCAGAATTATTATTCGCTTTTCACAAATCAAAAGCAGAAATTCGGGGAGGATTTCGCTTCACTCGGTTCTGAGCTAGAGAGACTTGCCCGCCTAGCGTACCCCGAATGCCCTTTCGCGGTCCAAGATAAAGTTGCGTGCTCGCAGTTTATTTCGGTGCTTTCGGACGGCTCTGTAAAGAGGACTCTCCAATTGGAAGGAGTTACCTCCTTAAAGTTGGCGGTATAGAGAGGGCGAAAGCTGTTAAGACCATTCACGGGGAGAATTTTGGAGGTTTCGAGAGAACAAAGGGGAATTTTGGTAAGCGTTTCGAAAAAAAGGATAAGAAAGACGACGCGCATAGTAAAACTGAGAAAAAGCTAGAAGAGAAGGAGGGGGAGGGTAGAAAGAACAACGCGCCTCGGGGAGATTTCAGGACCAATCGGGGGGAGTGTTGGTCCTGCGGAGAGACGGGGCATTTCCGTTCCGAGTGCCCCAGTTACGAGGAAAATTAGTCTAGATTTACCTCGGCGAGGGAAGCAAATTGTTCGCGCACTTTTATTTTCTATAGAAGTTTAGTTGTTTGTTCTATGTTACTGCGTGTAATGTTTGTTTCTTCCCAAGTAGAGTCTATGTTCTGAGGAGTGGTCTGCCCATGAGGAAGATTTCTTGCTGGCGAAGACCCACCTGAAGAAAAAGAAAATCTTTTTTTTTTAAAGAAGTCTGCCTCTCCCTTGGTTTTCGACTGAGGTTTTTCAAGGGACTTGGACAAATGTCGAGGCAGGGACTCGGGGAGTCTGAAAGACGAAGGGTCCTCAGGAAGTTCCCCCCCCCCCTTGTTCGAAGAACTTCAAGCGGAACGAAATGCCGAAGAGGACCAAGAAGACGCTTTCGCGCTGAGTAGCTGAGGACGAAAAGCCGACGCTGAGTTAGGAAGGAGGGCGAGATTTCCTGTGACGGAATAAGGCAGGGGTCGCCCTAGAGGCAGAAGAGGAGGATTGGCCATCTTTCTCTGGACGCCGTGGGAATCCGCTGTTGAGGAAGAGGACGTCCGAGGAGCGGTAGAGACAGCGATGCCCGGTAACCTGAGGCAACAGCCCAGGGTAGAGCAGGAAACCGAGTCTCTGGAAGCCGTAACGAGGAAAACGTCCGAGGAGCGGTTGGGATAACGGCGCCCGGTAACCTGAGGCAGCAGCCCAGGGTAGGGCAGGAAGCCGAGTTCCCTGGAAGCCGCAATGGAGGAACGCCCTGATTGAAAAAACTTCCCTTCCGGATTGTTGGGACGACAATCTTGAAGAGGGAGGGCAGTGTTGCGCCCGCGCTGAGACACCCGTTGCACGAGTTGAAGTCGAAGATCGTCCCTTGACAACCGGCTTGTTTTCGATGGTCGCTCTTCAGATTTCGAGCTGAGCTTGACAGCCGACGTTTCTCGAGCCGAGCTGTATCTTGTTAATAAATTACTTCTTTTCCTAATACGAGTCCGCTTTATTTTGCGAGACCGGGAGTGTGCGTGTGCCTGCGCGAGTGTGAGTAAGAGCGAGACGGACGATTCCGTGCGGCGAGCGCAAAAATATATATTATATATATATATATATATATATATATATATATATATATATATATATATATATATATATACTGTGACGTTGCGGCCCGCCGCTTCGTGGCAGCGCCCCGCCGCCGTCACAAGGCGCGTAATTTCGCGCCCACGGACAGACCAAGGAGGCCACGGCGAGATCTCCAGGAGCTGAATTCAATCGCGTTTCCGCAATCTGATTATTTTCTTTGTTTTTATGTAATTGTAATACGCGCGGCGCATCACCCACACTGCGGTGAATCTCCGAGGGAGCAGGGGAGGAGGTGTCCGGGAAGACCAAGGACGAGGAGGGGTGGCAAACGCGGAAACGGCAGAAATCGCGGGACGGCGAGTGCAACGCGACAGGCGTGCGGCGCGTGAAACAGCGACGGACGAGGCCGCCGATAGCGGGGCCTCAGGCGCCCGGATGAACCCGGCCTCAGCGATCCACTTCCACGGAACACCGACCCACGGGGTTGCTGGCCAGCGCCCAGGGGTCAAACTGGAGGCGCACCGGCGGGGACGAAGTCCCGTCCGTTGCCTAGGACAAAATTTGAGGAGTCGCTGCGCCGCCGAGGAATCGTTGCACGCCCCCGAAGGATCCCCTTACGACGGTTCTGCGCCGGGATACCGCGAGCTTGCAAACTCGCTCCCGATTGGTCGGCACGCCCCGCAGGAAGGGGGTGCCACATCGATTCCGCAATCGAGCGGATCTAGCGCGACACTCTCTGGTCGTCCATCGGTGCGTGCGAATTGTAAACTTTGTATTTAAATATCTTGTATTCCCTTGTTAAATTTAAATAAATTTTTTTAATCTTATAAAATTGTTATCATACATTCTTTTTCTAATTGACACAATGTAAAGGTTTTTCAAAGTAGTGCAACAATTAGTTCTTGAGGCAATATATATATTCTCTCTGTAATTGGCGCTGTAATTTAAAGAGATATTATTTCTTTTTTGTAATTGTAATAGATCACTTGAAGCGCGTCTCTTCTTTGATAAAGTAACGTAATTTTGTGATGTGTATCACTTGAGTTATAATTTTTTGGAAATAAAGATACTACTGCTTAGATTTTTTCGAGATTTTTCGAGATACAAAGATTACGTCTACCACTTGTTACTTAGGTTTTTTTTAGGTATAATACTACCACTTTTTTTTTAGATAACAACATGTACACTGCTATACGTGCACTTGGCGCCTTTCTTTACCTTTTTTTTTAAAGAAATCTTAATAACAAGTGAACGGATCAAGTTCTAAGTAGGCTTGATCGATAGCTTGGGTCGATTTACAAATAAAAGTGTTTTTATTTTTCCGCTACGTGCCCTACGAGCGGAGATATTACGATGCAAAGTCTGAAATGGTAAAGAGTGATCACAAGATCGGCCCCATTTTTTTTGCAATCGATTTTGGTCATAAAATAGGTATCAAACGAAAGGTCTCGTCAAGCTGATTACAGATATGTTAGTCTCAGAGTATACCTATTTACCCTTTCAGAGATATAGGGCTTCAAAAATTCCAAAACCAATAAATGGCGCCACTGGCTAATCAAACGCATTCGGCTGCCGAGCCGAAGACGAGGGCGGCAAATCACAAGAGTTGTTACTTTCCTCCCTAGAGAGGAAAGTTGTTACTTTCCGCCCGCTATGCCGCCCTGGCGTGAAATTGGCCGCTTTCGCCCCTCTCTACAGGCATGGAAAGTCGAACTTTCCGTGGAGGTGTTGTGAAAAGCTCATTTCCCGTATAATTTTCAATTGACTAGCCAGTGGCGCTTCCTGGAAAAATAGAAGAAATGCGTCCGGGGCATCGCGTGTAAACAAAAGACGTGAGCTAGAGGGGGGGAGCGCTCGCCCGGCGAAACCAGTAGCGCAGAGACCACGAAAGCTATCGATCTCCTCGGAAGGACAATAAAGATTATTCTTTCTGTACTGACCCGAGTCGTATATCCTACCCCGAGATTGACATTACCTAGAACGTTCATAACAGGTATCATCTATTGGTTTTGGAATTTTTGGAGCCCGATATCTCTGGAACGGTAAATAGGTACACTCTGAGACTGACATATCTGTAATCAGTTTGACCAGACCTTTCGTTTGGTACCTACTTTATGACCAAAATTGAATGCGAAAAAAATGGGACCATTTGCCTATAGACATTTGTGATCACTCTGTTACAATTAAATACGTCGTCGTCGCAGTACGTACGGTTACTTTTTTCCTCCATAGATGGCCACCAGGTCCCCTCCATGACAGTGTTGCTACACTGAAAAGAGACAGCATATACGCGTACGTGCGCGCTCGTCACTCAGTGCGTTTCCGCGGACAGCACGCTATCCTGTCAGTCAGTCATATAACCTAGAAATACGCGTTCGCGCGAGTTGCGTTATGGCCGCCGTAGCGAACACACGCGTTTTAACCTAGCTAATGCCCGCGGAAGTTTAGATAGTCTTTTCGGGTTTTTTAGAGAGTTACGAGAGTAGTTACGAGGCTTTCGGGGTCCTTGATACGAAATTAGTTATAGGAAAAACGAGGGGGATAACGGTATTACCCCCTCCCGGAGGGGGGAATATTAGTAAAGGCGTGATTGTGAGGAAATATAGAAAAAAGATTACAGAGGCTGTTAAAAAGACAATAAATGTAGTAGTAGATAGCAAAAAAAAATTAATGGCGGGAAAGAAAAGACCAGCAGATAATAAAGAGATGGAGAATCAAGGCAAAAAATACACAAAAGGATATTCACAGGAGTATGAAGAGTGGAAGCTCGTGGAAAAAAAGAAGAAGGCGAAAGAAAAGCGCGCCAAGATACAAGACGAAGTAGCGGCCATGAAGGTTGGCAACAAGGAAGAGGAAAACAACCAATCAGAGAAAGATGACGTCAATACGGAAGACTCAATGCACAAATCAAGAGAAGTCACCACGGAAGATTCCAGGTACGACACAGCGAAAGAGATATGGAGGTGGATACTGAGAGTACACACGTGAATCCAGTAGAAGTGAGAACAGACAACACGGAAGTAAATAACGGTACGAGAATGGCAGAAAGTAGTAAGGGAGCGATACAGAAGGTGAGAGAGGAATATATTAACCGTAAAGGATTGCTCGAAAGAATAAGCGAAATAGATGCGGCAGATATTACGGGACAAAAGCAGGTTAGATTCACAGAAGGGACCAACGAGACATATAAAATAATACTTAAACTGAAGAAAGATAGAGTACAGACTAAAAGAGGTAAGAACTTCTTTAAAATATGAAGAGTAATTACGCGAGATAAGAAATACCCGGACAAGATTATAATGCTGTCGCATTCGGCAGCGCTATGTAAATTTAAAAATTGTAATGATGCTAATTGTTCCGGAATGGGAGAGCGAGCCTAGATGAGCCGCGCGTGGCTCACGCGACGATCACGCAAGGGGCACGCCGCCCGGCGATAATTGTCCGTGCTTGTGCTTAACGAAGGAGCCGGTCGATCCTTCAGTTCGAATCCGAAGCTCACAGCTGAGAGATCACGCTCTTTTCCGCACGTCAGATCGCGAATAGCCGAACAATTCCTGCCGCGTGCTCAGAGTGGTGATCGAACGCGCTTCCGAGCTCTATCGATTTTTTTGTAAAACCTGCCGCCCTACTCGACTCACGCCGTCGAAATTAAAGCTCAATTTTATTTTAAAAAAAGGGAATTACGATCATTACCGGTTCTCCCCTCCTCCATTCCCGATTCTCCGAATCCATCCGAAACATTGGTCCTTCGAGCCGGATCGGGATTGAGGTTCTTTGAAAAGAAACGGTGGTGACTCGTTGTGAAACCTTGAGTGACTCCATCGTCGCCGAGATGTCGTCGTTTGAGGAGATGATTTACAAGCAACGCTCCTTGATCAATTCCATAACAAATACCATAGCGAACTTTAAAAAGTTGGGACATTCGAAGATGACGTATGCGGCCGCGAAGGCGCGAATCGAAACGACCAAGGAGAGGTTCGAGCAGTGTCGAGAGTTGGACGCCAAGCTCCGGGTCATTGCCGACGCCAAGACCATGGAAGCGCACCCCTACTTCGCCAACCTCGAATTTGTGGAGTGCGAGGATGCCTACGATCGAGCGTTGGACTACCTGTACGAGAGGCTCGACGAAGGTTCTCCATCCCCGGACGCTATTCCAGGCAACGTAAGTCGGTCGCTCGACTTTCCGTCTCACTCAGCGCTCAACCTGCCAAAGGTCACCTTACCAACGTTCGACGGGTCCTACGAAAAATGGGAGAGTTTCCACGATCGTTTTTATTCAATGATTATCGGTGAAACCAGTTTATCGAATGTACAGCGATTGCATCATTTGTTCTCGTGTCTAAAGGGTGAAGCGAGCGCCGCGATAGAACACTTAGCGTTGACTTCCGAGAACTTCGCCGTTGCGTGGCAAATTCTCTCATCCCGTTACGAAAACAGACGGCGATTGATTAGTACGCACCTCAACAAACTGTTTTCATTGCCCGTCGTCAACGCGAAGTCCGCTCAAGAATTGCGCGCGTTAAGAGACAAGGTGAATGCCGCGATCGCCGCGTTAAAAAATCTGACGCGTCCGGTCGAACAGTGGAGCGATATCCTCGTGTTTCTTATAACGCAAAAGCTCGATAAATCGTCGCGAGAAGCGTGGGAGCTCAAACTTGGGCATAGTGTCGATTATCCGACTTATGCCGAACTCGACGCGTTCCTAGATTCCCGCATCCGCGCTCTCGACTCAATATTGCCGTTCGCACAGGACAAACCGAGCGACCCGGCGGCGAAAACAAAAGCGAAGTCAAGGGCGATCGCTTCGCATACCGCAAACGCCTCGAAGTTATCGTGCCCTGTTTGCGCCGAGCAACATCTTCTATACCAATGTCATGAGTTTGTAAATAAAGCGCCTGTTGAAAGGTATGAGTTAGTTCGAAAATTCAAGCGATGTCTAAACTGCTTTAGTTCGAAACACCAAGCGATAGAATGTTCGAGTTCCCGATCGTGCAAAACGTGCCAGAAAAAGCACCACACATTGTTACATTTTCCCGATGCCTCGAAACAACCCGACGAGAACGCGTCCTCGTCAACTCCGAAAATTGAATCGGCAACCGCAGACGTTGTTTCTCACGTCGTCGCCGGGGCAATCGCGCCTCCCCGGCAAGTGTTCCTCGCCACCGCAAAAATCAGGGTTTATTCCGGTCACGGTCGATTCCAAATCGTTCGCGCCCTCCTTGACCAAGGGTCTGCGGCGTCGTTCATAACCGCAAGCTTAGGCCCAGACCGTACGCGCTCCAAGAATTCGCGCATCCGTTAACGTGACCGGCATTGGAGATACGCATACCTCCGTCCAACACGCCGCTCTGATAATGATAACTCCGAATGATTCAGATACCCCTGCCTATCCCACGGACGCCTTAATTTTAAAATCGCTCACGAGATACGCGCCGAATCAACTGCATTGTCAAAGTCAATGGCCACATTTGAAAGGCCTTCACTTAGCCGACCGCGATCCCGCTTCGTCGGAACCCATCGACGTCATCATCGGAGCCGACCTGTTCGGCTTACTGCTTCTCGACGGTGTCCGTAAGGGTGCCGCGAGCGAGCCAATAGCACAAAATACGGTATTAGGATGGATCATTTCCGGGCCGACGGGGCAGGCGCGACGCGAAAATCCGATCGAGGTGCATCACGTGTCGGTGGATGACGATCTCGACCTAAATCTGCGGCGTTTTTGGGAGGTGGAAGAGATTCCTCACCCGGTTAGAGTAACTCCCGAGGAGCAAGCGTGTGAAGAACATTTTGTGCGAACGCATTATCGGGATCCGGACGGCCGTTACGTTGTGCGTCTTCCGTTTAGAAACGGACCGCCAATCTCAATCGGAGAATCTCGAAACACCGCCATTCAAAACTACCTTCGAATGGAAGCGCGTCTGAAACGCGAGCCGTCGAACGCGGCCGAGTACCACGCGTTCCTGAAAGAATATGCCGATCTCGGGCATATGCGACGCGTTGCCGACCATGCGAAACCAGAAGACAACACGCAGATCGTGTTTATTCCGCATCACGCTGTGTTCCGGGAAAACAGCGCCACGACCCGAATTCGCGTCGTGTTTAACGCGTCAAGCCGAACCTCCAACGGAACGTCTCTCAACGACCACCTTCTAATCGGCCCGAAACTCCAAACGGATCTCGCCGCCATCATACTGCAATGGCGCCTTTTCCGATACGTTTATTCCGCCGACGTTGCAAAAATGTACCGGCAAATTAAAGTAGACCCTCGCGACTGCCACTATCAGCGAATATTCTGGCGGCCCGATCCCGCTGGTCCCCTAGAAGAATATATATTGTGTACAGTTACATACGGCACCGCACCCGCCACGTTTCTGGCTGTAAGATCCACGATTCAGCTCGCAATCGACCACGGTGCTTCCTTTCCGCTTGCAGTTCCGGTACTCGAACGTAAAAGGTATATCGACGATTATACCTTCGGCGCCGATGACAAAATCCTCGCTCGTCAAACCCGGGAACAAGTCGTCGCCTTATTGGACAAAGGGGGGTTCACCCTCCGCAAATGGGCCAGCAATTCACCGGAACTTCTCGACGACATCGACCCGCACGATCACGGCCTCGCTCTGAGTCGAGAAATACGCGAAGACGAAAGACTACAAATCCTCGGTCTAACCTGGCAACCAGAACGCGATGTTTTCAAGTTTAAGGTGAAACAGTCGGCCGCCCCGGCAGAAACCAAAAGAGAGATACTATCGGACATCGCGAAGCTGTTTGATCCGCTCGGTTGGGCTGCCCCCCGTCGTCGTTCGGGCAAAGATTTTGATGCAGCAACTGTGGGCGGCAAAGTGCTCTTGGGATGAACCCATTCCCTTCGAGCTTCTCGAGACCTGGCGACAATATCACAAACAGCTTCCGGAAATAGAGAATGTGTCTATCCCACGGTGGACTCAGAGCGGCCATCACTCGCTCCGGCAAGAGATACATGGATTTTCCGACGCCTCCACCAAGGCTTATGCCGCCGTAGTGTACATTCGAGTCATCGCCGTGGACGGCACGATAACAGTAACCCTGCTGGCGGCGAAATCCAAGGTCGCCCCGATCAAGACGATGACAGTCCCGCGACTCGAGCTCCTGGCGGCCCACCTGCTCGCGAAACTCATACGTTTCGTCTGCACATCGCTCGACATTGACGTAAATAATGCCGAAATTCAATGTTGGATCGACTCCGAAATAACGCGAGCGTGGCTGAGTCGCGCCCCGGCTTATTGGAAAACGTTCGTGGCCAATCGGGTCGTGGAGATTCAGACATTGCTCCCCAATGTGTCTTGGCAACACGTATCCACAACCGAAAATCCGGCCGACTGCGCGTCACGCGGGATATCGCCCGCGGAGCTCGCTTCGAATACTCTGTGGTGGTCGGGCCCTTCCTGGCTCTCCCAGCCCGCAGCGCAATGGCCAACGCAAGGTCAGCAACCACAACCCGATACCACTCTCGAGGAACGGACACGTCACGCGGCAGTCCACGCGACAACAGCAGCAAAATCCTGGAATTTATCGCAACGCTACTCGTCGTGGTCAAAATTGTTGCGAATCACGGCTTACATTCAACGCTTTGTTAAGCGCGTCCGAGCTCGGCAACCGGCCGCCGGCGCGGTTTCCCGGTCGACAACCCGCGTCGATAGCCTAACGCCAATCGAGATTAACACAGCGGAAATCTTCTGGTTGCGATCAATACAAGCCGACATCTTCCCGATTGAACTAACATTCCTAGCGAAAGCGACTCGCGTTCCAAATTCAAGTTCTCTTCTCTCCCTAAATCCTTTTCTCGATGAGCAGCGGCTCCTTCGAGTCGGAGGCCGCCTCCGCCACGCGGACATCGCTGAGCGAGCACGTCACCCGATTATCCTCAAAGATCACCCGTTAGTTCGAGTGATAATTCGCGATACTCACTTGCGAGCTGTCCACGCAGGCTCTCAATTGACGTTGTCATTACTGCGCGAAAAATATTGGATACTACGCGCGCGCTCGCTAGTCCGTGCTGTATTGTATCAATGCGTCATATGTACACGCAAAAGGGCAACCGTCCCGAGCGAGCTAATGGGCGACCTTCCGCGAGTCCGAGTAACTCGCGCCGTCCGCGCATTCGCTCACGTTGGAGTCGATTACGCTGGTCCGGTCCTCGTCCGGACCACCAAGGGTCGCGGCCATAAGGCTAACAAGGCATACATCTCGGTGTTCATCTGCATGACCACCAAAGCGATCCACCTTGAGCTCGTCAGCGACTATTCGACGAGCGCCTTCCTCGCGGCATTCTCACGCTTCGGGTCTCGCCGCGAATTTCCAACGTCGATATATTCCGACAACGGGACGACGTTCCAGGGCGCCGATCGCGAGCTGCGACTCGCTGCTCGGGCCGCCGCCGAGACTCCGAATTTCCAAAATCACCTGGCTTCCGAGGGCGGGACCTGGCATTTCCTACCGCCCTCCGCTCCGCACTTCGGGGGGTTATGGGAGGCTGCCGTGCGCAGCGTGAAGTACCATTTAAAACGTTGCATTGGCTCGTACACTCTCACTTTCGAGGAGCTGACCACCGTGCTCTGTCGCATCGAAGCCTGCTTAAATTCCCGCCCGATAGCGGCCGTCTCAGAAAATCTGGACGATTACAATCCCTTGACCCCGGGGCACTTTCTAATCGGGGGACCTCCGTTATCGACTCCAGAGCCCAGCGTTCTCGAGCTTAACGAAGCTCGATTATCCCGCTGGCAATTACTCCAAAGAATCTCCGAGCAGTTTTGGAAATCGTGGTCCAACGATTATCTGCTCACCCTGCAGCAGAGACCGAAATGGAGGGTCGCGCACAAGCTCGCGCGGGTCGGTCAGCTCGTACTCCTGCGCGACGCACTCGCGCCTCCGTGTCGCTGGGACCTAGGTCGCATCGTCGCGTGTCATCCCGGAGATGACGGCCCGCGTGGTCACCGTGCGCACCGCGCGCTCGCAATATAAGCGACCGATCGTAAAGCTATGCTTCCTCCCGGTCGACATCAACACCGCCACCGCTCAAGATTCTGCCTCGGCGGGCGGAACCGATTCCGATCCATGTAAAGGAGGCGAAGCCTGACCCCATCTATATTGTAACTCATCGCGAGCGAAATAAAATTCTGCGATCCGCTACTTTGTAATGTCAATTTCCATACCGGCGCTTTTTTCAGCAAAAAAAAAATTTTGTATTCTAATGTCGAATGAAATCATTCGAGGCGGGCGGTATGTTCCGGAATGGGAGAGCGAGCCTAGATGAGCCGCGCGTGGCTCACGCGACGATCACGCAAGGGGCACGCCGCCCGGCGATAATTGTCCGTGCTTGTGCTTAACGAAGGAGCCGGTCGATCCTTCAGTTCGAATCCGAAGCTCACAGCTGAGAGATCACGCTCTTTTCCGCACGTCAGATCGCGAATAGCCGAGCAATTCCTGCCGCGTGCTCAGAGTGGTGATCGAACGCGCTTCCGAGCTCTATCGATTTTTTTGTAAAACCTGCCGCCCTACTCGACTCACGCCGTCGAAATTAAAGCTCAATTTTATTTTAAAAAAAGGGAATTTCGATCATTACCGGTTCTCCCCTCCTCCATTCCCGATTCTCCGAATCCATCCGAAACACTAATGTTTGTTTAGAAGTTATCATTCAACTATCGGATACTATCGGGATTACAGCGGAAATCGAACAGAGGGGATCGAAATTTGTAGGGGTCATCACTGACTGGGGAGAAAGCATAGTGGACCTATGGGATTCAATAGATGATCACAGCAACATTGAGAAGATTGGACGTATGTACCGGAAGAAATGGGACGAGGACAAGAAAAAAATAGTGGAGAAGATACAGGAAACCTAATAATAACTTTTAAGAGGGACACTGTACGACACAAATTAGATCTGTTTGGCAGAAGAACGGCGATTCAGATTAGACCTTTCATTGCATCAGTGAAACAATGTTTCAAGTGTTTCAGATTCGGCCATATCAAATCGGAATGCAAAAGTGAGGAAAGATGTATTATCTGTGGAGAAGCAGCTTATGGAAGTTGCACGAGAGCGGTCAAATGTAGGAATTGTGGAGGAAACCATAGATCCACATAAAGAGCGTACAGAATCTATGAAATTAATAAAAACATCAATGTAATTATGGAATACCAAAATGTATCTCGCAGGGAAGCCGAACGGATATTAGCAGGGAAAGAAAAGGATCCAGATCATGACAGATATAAAAAACCAACAGAGTAGCCAAAATTAGAATTTTTTTTTCTTTCACAAAAAGAGAACCGAAGAAAAATGAGGCTACACTTGTAATAAGGAAGACAATAACGTACGAAGAAAGTAGAGAGGATAACAAACAAAGAAGAACAATAACGTACAGGGATAGAATAGCGACAAATAATAATAAACAAGCTAATAGAAATAATTAATACTATAAACAATTTGATAATAGAAGAGAAGAGATAACAAAAGATAAGAGAGGACTAGCCTGCAGACAGGATATAGAACGACAAGAAGAGAGATGGGATAATGAAGTGTCAGAAGAAGAGATTGAAGTGGCAACAACAGATGAAGATCAACAAGAATAGAGAGAGGAAGCAACACAGAAGATCCCAGAAGGTCTTAATAGTGAACAAGATATTATTTTGAGATTAGCAGCAAAACTTAAATACTATACAAATTAAGATTGAGAATTCAGAAGAATTGTTCAAGAAATGACACAAGGACTAGAACAGAAAGAACTAGGGCTAAGCAGTCAAGAGGAAGCAACGAGAGTTAAAGAAAAAATTCTACAAAAAAAAGAAATAGATTTAGAAGAAAAAAATAGGAAACAAAGGATGATTGTAGGTGAAATCAAGAAAGACTTTTGGAAAGAGCGAGGTAGAGGAGTGGCGCGCAAAAGTGACCGACCGGACTTTTTGCAACGCTTCAGTAAACTGTAATGCTTTCACACTTAAAATGGTAATTTGGAACTGCAGAGGATACAACGGGAAGAAGAACAAGATATTTAAGAGAATACAAGACTATGATATAATGACAAAGACAAAGAGCAGTAAAGATAATGTGTTCTTTTCAGGATTTACAACGCACTGCAAGAAAAAATATTAATTAATATTTTTTAAAATATTATATTAATGTTGTTGAATAGAGGAGATTTTACTATAAAACTTTTATCTGAAACATTTTTTGATATCTCGAATACTTTTCGAAATATATCGAGAAAAGCAAAAACTGGCTCTACATATGAGTGGTGGTTCCACTCCTTAAAACCGTTTTTTGGCAGCTACAAAAAATTTCTAAATTCATCTTTTTATTTCCCCTACATGTGTGGAAAGTTTCAATAAAATCATAATTTTCAAGCTCACGAGGTTTCCTTGTGAGACAAAAAGTAGCAAAGACAATGTATTTTTTACAGGTTATAGAACATATTGTAAGAAAAGCAGAGGTAAAGCGGAAGAGTGGCAATATGTATCAGGGATAATATAGAATTTGAAATAATAAATGGTTGGAAAAAGATAAATAGTAACTTTGATATTATAGGAATACGACTAATAAATACATCAGAAAAAATCAATTTAGTTGCAGCATACAGAAGACCAGGAGACCTTCCGACGGCGGCGTGGAAAGATATACACAAGTTTGACAGTAAGGACTTGGGAACAATAATAGCGGTATCATTTAATACCCATCATACTCTATGGAATTGCTATGACATTGATCCGAACGGAGAAAAGCTGTATGAAACAATGTATAATCAGGAATATATATGCATCAATGAGGATACGTTAACAAGAATGGGAGCGACTGGTCAGCATTCTAATAACTTGGATTTAGCCTTCGCTACGTCAAATATAAGTGACATCATGAAATATGAACAGCTTAATGATACTTGGGATTCAGATCACTTTCCCATAGAAGTCAGGATAACAACAGAAATTTAAAGTTATGTTAAGAAGACTAATAAGTTATCTACAAAGAAAACGAAATGGCAAGACTATAAAAACACTATGAGAAAATTAATCGATGAAAACAAGGAAAAAATTAAAGATACATTATTCGGAAATAATATCAGCAAGGATGAGAAATATACTACTTTCATCAAATTAATTAAAGCAACAGTAAAAAGCATCACAAAAAATAGCAAACAATTAAAGAAGCCGACTGAGGAAGAAAAAACAAGTAAGAAGAAGAAAGAAGACAAACTGAGGGGAAGAAAAGTCTGGTGGAAAGTGGATTGTGAAGAAGCGATAGTGAAAAGACAAAGGGCATTAAAAAACTTCAAAAAAAAGGAAGATCTACATTCACTAGTGGAATATAATAAGAGAAAAGCGGAAACCAAAAAGATTATTAACAGTAAGAAGAGAGAAAGTTTCGATAAATTCTGTGCATCAATCAACAGATTTACTAGTCCCACGTATGTTTGGAATACCATGAGAATATTTAAAAACGTCATGAAGAAAATAAACTGAAACAGCTGGACACATAAAGGTAGAGAAGAAAAAATCAGAAAAGAAATTGAAAAGTTAGCCCTTTTAAATGTGTAAACAGAAATGATGGGCAAGGATGGAGAAAGTTCTAAGGAAAAAGGCCTAAAAGACAAATTTACAAAAGAAAAATTGAAAAGAGCTTTGAAAATGATCAGGAAAAACTCGGCGCCAGGAAAAGATGGAATAGAATACAGGATGCTGAAGGATATGACGGAGGAGATGGAAGCAGTATTATTGAATATCTGCAATAAAGTTTGGACTACGGATTGGTTTCCAGATGACTGGAGAAAATACCAGACAATGTTTATTGATAAAGCAGGCAAAGAGAAAGTAAGGCCAATAGCGTTATCCTCGTGTGTTGGTAAGGTGATGGAGAGAATGGTGAACGAGCGACTGGTTTGGTGGGCGGAACGTGAAAATAAATTGGCTAAAGATCAGAATGATTTCAGAAGAGGAAGGTAGTGTGCGGAAAATTTGGTAAAGCTGACAACAGATATTAGAAATGGTATTTATAAAAATCAATACATATTAGCGGCGTTCTTGGATGTGTCATCGGTCTATGATAACATAACATACAGTATCTTAATGAAAAAACTAAAGAAACTTAAATGCCCGAAAAATATTTTACGATTCATAGGTAAATGGCTCTATTATAGGGACACAGAATTTATTATTAATGAACGCGAATCACCCTATAGAAGAGTATATAAAGGTCTTCCACAAGGTGCAGTACTTAGCCTTATATTATATACACTATACACATAAGGAGGAATAATTACAAATAAGGAGAAAGTGGAATATGAATCGGCACAATTTGCGGATAATATAGCGACATAGGTTATCAGTAGCAATAGAGGAGAAAATAAGTGCAAATTAGAAAAGGCTGTGAATAATATAAATGAGAATCTCAAAAAATTAGGATTACAGTTAGAGCCTAAGAAAACAGTATTAGTGCAATTCTCTAAACACGGAAGCTGTGATAACACATATATAGAAGTATAAAATACGAAAATATATGCTCAAAAGGAGGCTAATAGCCGTATGCATAGTTCTTTGAGTAAGCCCAGCAAACGCAAAAAGATTAAAAAATATTAAAATTTTTTAATACCTTTGGATCCCTTTTTTGGCGGAATTAGATGGAATTAGATGGGATTCGAAATGAGATGGTCCAATCCCATGGAATCCAAAAAAGAAATTTTCAATTCCATCCAATCCTACACGCAGAAAATTTTTCTCGAAAATATAAGTATACACGAATGAAGTAAATACCATACTAATCTTGCACAGCTAGAATATAATTATAATATGCAAAAGATTTCAAGATAGTATAGGAAAATTTAGAGAGCAAAGAATAAAACTATACGCAGTTTATCCCGAATATGGCTGATTGACAAAAAACTTATAGGCTGTAGCGGTCAGCTGTCCGCCACGAGCGAACTTGAGAACGCTGTAGAAACCCTGCCGAGCTGCCCTAGATATAGAGGTCGATGTTGAACCTTAATTGCGCAAAAGTATACTGGCGATGCGCCGCGTAGCGGAAGCGAGCCGGACCCTCTCGTCGCGCAAGCCCGCGTTGCCGCTCGCACCGCGCGCCTTCCGTCGTCCACGATCGTGTGCAATCAAGTGGCCTCCGCGTAAGCGAGTCGCGCCGAGCTCCGGGGAGTCCGGAGGAACGACGGGGAAACCGTATGCGTCGTGTTTATCGTCGTTATTCGCGAATGTTTACAGCTGGCATGTTAAATGGCAATGAACATGGAAGTGGCGGAGGTGTCCAGGGTGGCATCCGACGACGCTACCTCGCCGGGGGCTCAGTGCGGACCCGCGACCCTCGCGAGCGAATCGTCGCCGTCGCCGTCGCCGTCGCTGTCGCCGTCGCCGTTGCTGTCGCCGTCGCCGTCGCCGTCGCCGTCGCGTCGCCGTCGCCGCGCGAACGACGACGAGCGACGGCGCCGCGAATTCAATGGTATTCATTTTATTATCAGAATAAACGGAATTCAATGAAATTCAATACGGAAATTTTTAATTCCTAGTTTGGCATTCAATGGTATTCATTTCGTTAACGGAATCAATGGTATTCAATGGAATTCATGACAAAACTTTCCAATCCCTAACCTGGCATTCAGTGGTATTCATTTCGTTACGTTTTTGTGTCGGAATTGGATAGGATTCAAAAAAGACAAATTTTTTCCAAAATAAGGAATTCCATGATGTTGAAACTATTTCAATCCCTTTTTTGGACAAAATGGAATTCGGAAAGTCCTTAATTGAATTCCTGGCAATCCCGTTTTAATTCTTTTCAGTCTTTTTTCGTTTGCTGGGAGGATTAATTCCTTGTTCCTCATTCTACGCTTCATAAATTTTAAGGTTCCTTGATCGATCAAGGAAGGTTAATGAAATGTAGAATAACTAATAAGAAACAAGGAATCCTTATTCCTCAAGAAAGGACTATGAATACGGCTATAAGTTCCTAGGAATATGGTTAGATAGTAAGTTTGATTTCCACAAACAAGTTCATGAAACAAAAGGTAAAGTTGGCAAAACGAATTCCCTGATAACATATCTAAACAAGAAATCCAAGGGCATGGAAGTTAACACAGCCCTAATGTTATATAAAAGTATGATCAGATCGATAACGGATTATGGGAACTTTGTTTACTTCCCCAAAGAACAGAACCAAAAATTAAAAATGGAAAGAACTCAATACCTAGGGATACGAACAGCATTGGGATACAGGAATAGTACTCCCAATAATGTGATATAATAGCAGAAGCAAAAGTTACATTACTTAGAGATAGGGCAGAACTCTTAGCAAAAAATTTCCTTAATAAAATTAGTATATATGGCGAAGAAGATCTCTGCGGGAAGATAGAAGAATTAGTACAAAATGAAGACTATGCGAGATATAGACAACCATTACATCAGAAAAGCATAATAGGAGTGTAGGGGGAAGAAAATTCACTCGTTACTGCTTTTCGAGATCACACGCTTTATTCTCCCGTGCTTCCTTCCTTCCCGCCAACTGCCTACTGCCTCTTACACACTACCAACCTAACATCTTACTTTTCTCGACTGTCCTGCCTTGCCAACTTAACATTTTACAATTCTACCAACACAATGCTCACAATTCGGCCATTCTGACATTAGCCCGGCCTCGGGCTTACCAGGATACATGTATGTAATAACTTTATTTAATATACTTAACACTAACTCAAAACGCTTACATCCATTTCGCTTATCGTTTATCACTATAATATTATTCAGACGGAAACCACATACGGTCTTAAATTCGCTGCTTCCCATGTACCCATATACGGCTTCTGAGTTATTTGATGTCCTTCTATATCCTTAACTACATACCGATCATTACGCAACTTTTTAGATATTTCGTACGGGCCTTTGAAAATCGGAATCAGCTTCTTAGATACACCCGCCTTACTTTCAAAATTTCGCACCATCACATGATCTCCTACTTCATACTGATGCGGCTCTTTTCTTTTGCGATCAAAGTGATCTTTGGCATACTTTTGACTAGTTTCAATTTCTTTTGCAGCGGTATCTCTAATCTTACTTAAATCTAGATTTCTCTCATTTACATCATTTTCAATATATTCTCTTATATAGTCAGTCACTTTACCACGCTGTGTAACTCCAAACAGCAATTTACTCGGAATCTCTTTAGTAGTTTTGTGTATAGTATTATTCAAAGCATATTCGATCTCTTCTAACATTTTATACCAGTGGTCACCCACTGAACTATCAGTTATTTTTGCCAACATTGGAGTCACAACGCGATTTACACGTTCAATTTGTCCATTAGCTTGAGGGGAACCGGTCGCTATCTTAACATGCTTTATATCATTTTCTACAACAAACTCACTGAATTCACTAGATGTGAACGCTGTTCCCCTATCTGAAACGATAACACTTGGTTTACTGTAATACGCAAAATACTGTGAAAGACAAACAATAACTTCTTTACTAGCGGTAGACTTGGTAGCATATAGTTTTACAAACTTAGTAAACGAATTAATTACTAAAAATATATATTGCTTAAATAAACGTTGCTTATCTACTGGACCATAATGGTCAATGTGTAACGTTGCAAAAGGAACATTCCCCTTTGGGATACAATGCAGGAATCCCTCCACCTTACCGTTACTCGGTGAGAATGCTATGCATTTAAGGCAATTCTGTATGTGATTCTCTATCTTTCTCTTCATATTTGGGAACCAATAGCTGCTTTTAATAATACTTCTTACTTTATCTAATCCTAAATGACCCATACTATCGTGATATTTATATATTACATTAGATTCCATATTCTCAGGAACATAAAACAACACGCCGTCTCCCATCTTTCGATATACAATACCATTTCTTAGCTCAAAATTGCGATCCTCCTTTTTCTCTAACTGTTCACGCAACTCTTTGATTTTAGCATCTTGGCTTTGACAAACCGATAGATTAAACTCGAAAGAATTTTCTTCCACTATTAGAACATCAGCTACTCTACTTAAAGCATCTACATGTTTCATTTTATCTCCACTTCGATGTTCAATAGTATAGTCATAGTTTTGTAACTCCAATGCCCATCTGGCAATTCGAGGGTTCAAATCTTTCTTATCTAGAGTGAGTTTCAACGCGTTACAATCTGTAATTATCTTGAATTTTATGCCAATCAAATAATTGCGAAAACGTCTTAGCGCATAAATAATAGCCAAAGTTTCTAGCTCGAAACTGTGGTACTTACTCTCTGTGTTGGTCGTACGCTTTGAAAAATAGAAAATAGGATGTAACTTACGGTCCGCTTTCTTTTGTAACAACACCACTCCAAATCCTATAGAACTTGCATCGCAGTGCAATTCTGTACTATCTTTAGCATTATACACAGCCAATACAGGAGCTCTGACTAGCGCATCTTTTAAATCATCAAAAGACTTTAATTCTCGTTCTCCCATCTGAAAACTAGCGTCCTTTTTTAGTAAGTCATACAATGGCTTCGCTCTAATCGAAAAGTTCTCTATATATTTACGAAAATAAGAGCAAAGGCCAACAAAAGAGTGAACCTTATGGACATCCCGAGGTATTGGAAAATCCACTACCCTTTGCACACCAGCTTTAGTCGGTCTTATGCCCTCGCTACTTACTGAATATCCTAAATAATCTACATCAGTATATAAAAACTTACATTTATCTAATCTAAGTACAAGATGATTTTCGTTCAATATTTCAAAAACTTGACTTAACACTCGTATGTGATCTTCTAAAGTTACCGTAGCTACCATCACATCATCAATATATACAACTAAATCACCACTCTCAATTAGTTTTTTGAAAGCTTTATTTACATGTTTTTGAAACTTCTGTGGAGCCGGCTTTAATCCGAAGGGCATTTTCGTGAACTCAAATACTCCAAACGGAGTCACAAACGCAGTAAACTTCCTTGACTCCTCGTCAACATTGATATGGTAGAAACCATTCTTAAGATCCAAGATACTAAAGTACTTTTTACCTTCAACTATTTCTATCTGCTCTTCAATTACTGGTATTGGATGATTTTCACGCAAAATAATTTTATTTAAATGTCTGTAATCTACACACATGCGAAGTTCACCGTTTTTCTTTCTAACTAAGACGATGGGGGAGGCATATTCCGACTCACTTTCTCTAATTATACCTTTCTGCAACAAATCATCCAAAATTTTTCTTAATTCTTTCTTTTCATATTGCGATAATCTACGCGGATTGTAATAAAAAGGCTTAGTATCATTAAGAACGAGTTTTAACTCCGTTTTAACTTCCGGCTCCACAGGTTTCTCGGCTTCCACATACTTATGCCTAAATTCTTCCTTTAGTTGCTCCTGATACTCAATTGGAATTTCCGGATTTATATTCAATTCGTTTACGATATCTACTTCATCATTAACTTCAATACTTAGAATTTCAGCTACAGCTGTATCATAACCTACTTCGGATGGCTTAGTTAAACTCAAGTTAAATACTTTTAAAATATCCCTACCCAGTACAGCTGATACTCTCATAGTATTGTTAGGAACTACATATACCGTTAAATCTTTTCTCTCTATTCCATCTAAGCAAATATGTACTTTGACACTTCCCAATACATTTAACTTGCTATTATTAATACCACAAAGTTCATTAGCAACATCCAATTCATTTATACAATGACTAGGCAAATACTTTGCTTTTACAAACGTGACCGGGCTCCCTGTGTCTATCAACGTTTCTAACTGAACTGAATAATCTATTTTTAAATCACTTATTTTATAAGTTACAAGCTGTTTAAACTCTTCATCGTGTGACAACGTTTCATGAACATAGTTCACCTGACCTTTTGTGCAATCTTTTACTACGTGTCCTACTTCCCCACAATTGAAGCATGCTCCTTTCTCCTTTGGTGGCTGCTGACAATCCTTGGCCCAGTGCCCCATCTTGCCACAACTGTAACACCTAACTGTCTTTGGTTGACCCTTAGTGTCCTTTTCAGCTTTCTCAGTCGAAGTAGCCACCTTACTGCCCGTCTTCTGGCTCTGCACACTCCTTCCACTCCGATTCTTCCAATCCGAGATGGTAATTTTTTCAAATGCCGCCAACAGCTCTGCTTTTGAATTAAAACGCTGTATTCTTGCTTGATTTTGCAGTTGTGTGTCCGCAATGCCATCAATAATATAATCTACGAGTTCAGCATCTTCTACGGGCACATTATTGGCGAGCACAATTTTAGCATGATAATAATCGCTAAAAGTCTCACCCGGCTTCCATCTTCTATTCTGAAACTCTTTACGTAGCACCATCTTACTCGGCCGCAAATCAAACATGTCTGCCATCTTCTTCAATAAGTCTTCCACACTTATCTCGATATGCTCCGGCGAGGAGTGCAACCACTGTAACGCTTTGCCTTTTACTCTTGCACCAATAAGAATCTTGGCTGCGTTATCATCTAGTTGATACGTCGTACACAGTAGTTTCACTTGACGTTCCCAATTGCAGAACAACGGCTTGACTCCATCGAAATCGCACAATAACTCGATCACCGATTTTACACCAATTTTGTGTGGTGCTTGTTGCGAGCTTGCAGTCGACCTCGGTGAGCCTCTCAACAGCTCATTTTCTCGCTTCGCTAACCTCAGCTCTCGCTCCATTATTGCTCGCTCTCTTCTCAACAGTGCAACCTCACGTGACAGCTCCTCCATCCTCACTGCAGATGCTCCAGCTGCCGCTCCTTGAGATTCATCTTCGTCCATCTGGAGATTTCTCGCCCACTCTCCTGTCGGATCAGCCTCGCATAACCTGCTCACCAGTTCCGCTTTTGTGCCTGATACCGGCAATCCTAATGCTGCTAATTTTTCCTTCAGCTCCGCCACTTTTAAGTTCATCGGATTTTCTACTTCTTTACTCATGTTTCCGCTCCTGCTCTGTGTTGTTGATATATCGATTTACACCCTGGCGTCACACCGCTCACTATCGATATATCGATTCTCGCGACTTCACTGGTAATATGGCTGCCGTACCGTTTTCCGGCATACACAATGGCCACGCTACCACTTTCGCGCCAACGTTCTCCAATATGGCCGACCACGCCCCGACGGTGCCGACCTCGAGTCTGTTTCACACCGTAATTGTCTTCGAGCAATGCCACCGAGCAATGCACCACTCTCACCACAACCGACAATGTCTCTCGTAAATCGTCACCGAACGATATCTGTTGCGCAATCGTCACCAAACGATATCTGCTGCGCAATCGTCACCCCGATCAATGTCTGCCGATCGTCACCGACCGATACCCGTTGGCAATCGTCACCAAACAACGCCGAATCCGTGGCAATCGTCACCGAACGATATGCCGCCGCTCACTACCAAACGATGCCAGTATATCGTCACCGAACGATATAAGTGGTAATCGCCACCGAGCGATATGCCGCCGCTCGTCACCAAACGACGCCGGTAAATCGTCACCGCACAATATCCGCGACAATCGTCACCAAACGATGTCCGTCTTGTTTCGCACACCTCCACTCGAGATGCCCGAGCCAGTCGAATCCCGTATCCCACTTCTGATATTGTAGGGGGAAGAAAATTCACTCGTTACTGCTTTTCGAGATCACACGCTTTATTCTCCCGTGCTTCCTTCCTTCCCGCCAACTGCCTACTGCCTCTTACACACTACCAACCTAACATCTTACTTTTCTCGACTGTCCTGCCTTGCCAACTTAACATTTTACAATTCTACCAACACAATGCTCACAGGAGCATGGAGAAGAATAAAATGGTGTAAAAGAAAGACGGGACGAAGAAGAAAATTCGAGATTTTTTATATGGACTACAATACAGTGACAGAACAGATAAAGGTAGACTTAAACACAGGATACTGCAGGAAGAAAAAAGGAGTAACAGATAGGGAACTTCTGGAGAAGATTAGAGAAAAACACGACTTAGAAGATGGATTTGCGGTAATATATAATATATATTACCATAATATAAATATATACGGACGGCTCCAAGAAGAAAACAGGCAAATCTTTAGGGGCTAGTGTAGTTATAGAAGAACAGGAACTGGCGTACAACATCAGCATCCCGAAGAATTGCTCGACGTTCACCGCCGAGGCTGTTGCGGTGAAAGCGGCGTTGGAATTAATGGAGAGCGAAGCGGACGAAAGACCCAGGGACATAGCTATTCTAACGGACTCGAAGGCAGTCCTACAAGCTATACGAAATAATCATCTAAGTGTTTATAAAAACAGATACATAAACGAAATTAGAGAGAGACATTTCAGACTAATTAAGGAAAAAGAAAGAGTTTTATACATATGGATTCCGGCACATGTCGGGATAGCAGGAAACGAGATGGCAGATAAATTGGCGAAGGAGGCTACAGAGGAAAAGAAGGATGAACAAATAGAAGTTCCGTTCATGGATTATCGTCAAGAATTTAAAAAGAAGATATGGAATAAAACACAAGATACACTGGTCAGAGAAGCTAGTTTCAAAGGGATTTATTATTTCAAAAACTTCTATAACAGGAAAAAGAGAAAACCGTGGTTTCATAAGATAAATGAAGACAGATATTTCATAACACTGATTAACCGGCTGAGGAGTAACCACTACAACGTCAATGAATCACTAGCAAGAAAGGAATACATAGAGGACGCTAGATGCAAGTGCGGTAGCGAGTGTGAAAGTATTGATATTGATCACGTGATATGAAGATGTAACAAGTACGACAAAGAGAGGGAGAGACTGGATAAAGAGCTCAGGACTAGAGGAATAAAAGAGGAGATAAATGTGACAAGAAGAGGAGAAAGGAATGGATAACCATTAGAAGAGGAGATAGATGTGACAAGAAGAGGAGAAAGGAATGGATAACCATTAGAAGTATCTATAACTACATCAAAAGGATAAGAAAAATAATATAAAGGGAAATTAGCACACACATTGAGGTCAAGCAACGCTGTATTATATAGCTCCAGGGCGGAGCTAAAGGCACTAATTTTCTCTCATCCGAGGGAACTAACCCCCCAAAAAAATCGCGTTCGCGCGTAATACCGTGGTCTTTCATCGTTAAATATTACTATATAAGTACGATCGTTTAATTCCGAATTTCGGTCGCGTCGCGCAAGGATCGAAGGGCCACGAAATTAGGATGTGGGTGTCACAAGAGACAAAATATCAGCGGGTCGGAGATATGTAATGATAGTCGTGACCGTTTACTATGTTTACGAGAGCATTACTTCTGTAGTAACTTATACAATAGTTGCTTTCCATTTACACTCAAGTGATCTGAGTCACTCAGAAATATGAGTATTTTATACTCAGGTAAGATATGTCATTTTGTATTTACCTGCTTATTTTGGTGACAAAGCTATCGCATAATAATACAGGTCCATGGCCTCACTTTTAATGTGAGTTTATTAGATTCATTAAAACACATGGTTTCGATTGTGGATAAAAACTCAGTTGAATCTCACTTGCCAGCATGCAAAAAGAACGTGCATTTAACTGAGTTATGACGTCACAAGTGAGAATTATCTGAGTTTTGATGTGAATAAAAAACAACTATTAATTCACTCATTTAGAAGTATCTATAACTATATCAAAAGGATAAGAAAAATAATATAAAGGGAAATTAGCACATACATTAGCTTGAGCCAAAGCACATAACATAGCGATATACGACGGTCATAGTCCTCGATCTGACAAATCAGGATACGCCAAAGCTTGTGCGTTACTTACGTCCACGATATGACTGTCATATGTGCTTTGGCCCTTATGTGGAGGAATTATCGTATACGTTACTACAGAAGTAACGCTCGTGTAAACGTAGTACGTGATAGATAGTGTATGTGTGTATGTATGTGTGTGTGATCATCAATATATCATATAATATTATATATTAGAAGGTGCATCCAAAATCACACACGTATGCATATGCTGTCTTGTAAAAGTTGAAGAGAACGAGAAAGTGATCTGTAGCGCAATTCGTATTGTAGGCAAGTTAAAATATATAATATTAATTGAATCGAGTTCATTATATTATTTATGATAGACGTTGATTTTATATCTTTAGTGTCTGGAAATATTAATTATTCACGAAAGCGATAACAACAAAATAAATTTTGGTAAATATATTCGTATTCAGCTATCTCAAACATTTTAAAAAATAATTAAATTAAATACGTTCTTCTCACACACAAAAAAGATTAGACTCTAAAAGGATTAATTAATATTTAATCTAAATATATCTATCATAATAAAAATTATAATAGGGGTTGGCGGCCGTGCGCATAGAGAGAAACAGGAGCGATCGTGTCAGAGGCAAAGAAGCAAAGTTAGTAAGAGGCAGAGAGGGTTGGTGGAGGCGAGATAGACGGTGCAAGGTGCAGTGGAGGCGCGAGAAGGCAGGAGTGACGGAGTGCAGAGAGGTGGGAGACGTGAAAGAGGAGAAAAGGTAAGGAAAGTGACAGGCCGGTACGGCCATAGACAGTAAGAGTATATAGAGGGTCGGCAGAACGATAGACGGTGACGCGCGAACAAGCATAGACTAGTGCGAATATAGAAAGGAAAACGACGGTAAGTGCGCACGGCCATAGAATAGGTAACGAGTAGGAGGGATAATTGAAGATAATTGAGGGTAACAGCGGCGGATGGAGGCAGGGAGGGTATTAGACATAGAGAGCGAACAACAGGGGGATATAGGAAAGAGGAAAGAAAGGGAGGGGGAGAAAAAAGCAAGAGGTAGGCCAACAAAAGCGGCAGAACTCGCCAAGCAGAGGACAAGAACAAGCAGCTTAGGGTCGGTAAAAGATTTCTTACAGAAAAGGAAAAGGGAAGGGGCGGACGAGGAAGCGGAAAAAGCGGAGAAAGAAATTCTAGAAAAATTCGAGGAAACAAGGAGGGTCATAAGATCACCGCCGACGAAGATTAAGAAGGAAGAGATAAATAAAGGAAATATGGGATCAGAGGAGTTGTTCAGAGAAATTCTAAGGAAAATGGAGGAACAAGAGATTGAGAGGAAAAAGGATAAAGAAGAGATAAAAAACGAGATCAAGGGACTGAGACAGGAACTGAAGAGGAGCGAAGAAATTTGGGAGAAGCAGAGAGACGTAATAGAAGAAAGAGTTAAAAAGATAGAGGACAAGATAGAGAAGATAGAGTTGAAGGACACAGAGAACATTGAAGGGGGTGAATTGCTGAGAAAAATGAAAGAGGTAGAAAGAAACATGGAGTTGACAGAGAGAAGGAGAAGGAAAAATAATATAATTGTGAAGGAGATGAAACCAGGAAGTGACGGAGAAAGGGAGGTGAGATTCGAGAAGCTAATAGAAGAATTAGGCAAGACAGAAGGGGGGATGGTAGAAATACAGGAGCTAGGATATGGAGACAAAAAATGGAGGTTGTTGAGATGCAGAAATTGGGAGGTCAAGAGGGACATAATGAAGAAAAAGAAAGAGCTGGGTCAGAAATACGAATGTTTTCTGGATGATGATCTCACCAAAGAGGAAAGAAGGATACAAATAGAGATAAGAAAGATAGCAAGGGAGAAGAGAGAGAAAGGAAAGAGAATCACAGTCGGGTATCAAAGGATCTGGGAGGACAATAAAGAATTGAGATGGAACGAGAGTAAAGGAAAGTTGGAGGAGAGGAAGGACTTTCGTAGAACTTAATGACGAGAGAAGGGTCGGGGAAGCGGAAGATACGAAAAACGTAAGTAGGAGGGTGGGGACACAAGAAGGAAGGCAGAAAGGGGGAAAGAGAACAGAAAAATGGCAATGCCCTACTAACGAGACTAAGGAGGAAGGAGAAAGAAAGAGGGAGGAACGAGAGAAAGTCTCAGGAGGAAGCGATAAGGGGGAGTATAAGGAGGAGGAAGACGAAGAGGAAAGGGTAAGAGAAGACGGGGAGCGAGAAGAGACATGGAGGGCGGCCTTCTGGAATGTTGCAGGAATAACAAACAAAGACAAAGACTTCTGGGAAGGATTAAGAGAGTGGGATGTAATAGTCATGATGGAAACATGGTTAGATGAAAAAGGATGGGAGAGGGTAAAAGAAAAGTTACCAAAAGGATACAAATGGAAAATACAGACAGCGAAAAGGAGGAATAAGAAAGGCAGGGCGTGTGGAGGTATGCTAATAGGAATAAGAAATGGGTTGGGTGAGATAATGGAGGATAGAATGATGGAAGAGGAAGAAGGTAAATTAGAGGTTAAGATAAGAGTAGGTGAAGAAACCTGGAGAATCATAGGAATATACGTTAATAAAGATATAAATAAGAAACTGGAAGGTTTGAAAGAACACATGGAGGTGGGAGAAAAGGGAGTAAAGACTATAATAGGTGGTGACTTTAACGCGAGAACGGGAGAGGAGGGAGGATGGGAAGAGGAAGTCGAGGGAAGAGGTAAAGAAAGAGGGAGAAAATCGAAGGACAAGAAGGTGAATAAGGAAAGCAGGACATTACTAGAATTTATTGAAGAAAGAGGTTGGATGATCCTAAACGGATGTACGAAAGGGGATGAGGAAGGGGAATACACTTACACAGGAGGGAAGAGTGAAACAGTTATAGATTACGTCTTAGGGGATGAGGACATAAGAGAAGAGGTAGTAAGACTAGAAGTCGGGGATAGGGTAGATTCAGACCATCACCCTATGATATTATGGATAAGAGGTAGTGCAAAAAGAAAACAGGGAAGGAAAAAGACGGAACAGACTAGAAAAAGGGGAATATGGAACGAAGAAGGAAGAATACAGTTTAGGGAGAAGTTAGGGAAGATAGGGGAAAAAAGAGAGCTGCAGGATGAGATAGTTGAAGGAACGTTGAAGATAAGAAAAGCAATAGAGGAGGTCGAAAAGAAGAAGAAAGAGGGAGCGAGTGAGCGCAAACGGGGTTGGTGGGATGCGGAGTGTAAGGAGAGAAAGAGGGATGTCAGGAGAGAATTAAGAAAATGGAGGAAAGGGATAGGAGAGGCGGAAAGATACAGAAAAAATAAGAGGGAGTACAGAGAAATGTGCAAAAGAAAAAAGGAAGAAGAAAAGGATAGGATGATAAGAGAAATAGGGGGGGCGAAAACGGAAGGAAAGGTATGGGAACTGATAGGCAGAGTGAGGAGGAGAAGAAGGAGGATAAACGATGAGATAAAAATGGAGGAATGGAAGGAATACTTTATGGAACTAATGGGGGGGATGGAGAACAGGGTAGTGAAAAGAGAAGGAGGAGGGACCAGACATGAAGAGGAAGAGATTGATCTTGAGGAGGTAAGAAATGTAGTAAAGAAACTGAAAACAGAGAAGGCAATCGGCGCGGACGGGATCCCGAATGAGGTATGGAAGTTTGGAGGAGAAGAGATGGTGAGATGGGTATGGGAAATATGTAAACGGGTGTGGAGGGGGGAAGGATGGCCTGAACATTGGAAGGAAGGAGAGATATTCCCAATATTAAAAAAAGGAGAGGGACGAGAGGTAAAGGATTACAGAGGGATAACGATCATGTCTTCAATGTATAAGATATACACAGCGGTTTTAGCGGAAAGGATAAGGAAGGAAGTAGAAACGATGAATTTGATCCCAGACAACCAAGCAGGATTTAGAAAAGGAATGGGGACGATAGATCAAATATTCGCACTAAATTACCTGATAAACAGACAACTGGGAAATGAGAAGGGGAAGATGACTGTGCTATTTGTAGACCTAAAGGCAGCGTTTGATTCAGTAGACAAGGAAGTTCTAATTAAGGCGATGAAAGAAAGAGGTGTGAGGCAAGGGCTGATAGACAGAGTAGAAGAGGTGCTAAGAGAAACTAAAAGCAGTGTGAAAAGGGGAAATGAAAGAGGAGAAGCATTCTGGACGGCGAAGGGTCTAAGACAGGGATGCCCCTTAAGCCCGATACTATTTAATCTATTAGTAGCAGACATAGAAGACTTTATGAAAAAAGGAGGATGGGGGGGTATAAGATTAAAAGAAGAGAAAATTTACGCACTAATGTATGCAGACGACATAGCAGTGCTAGCAGAAGAGGAACAGGACATGAGATCCATGATAGGTAGGCTAGAGGGGTATTTAGACATGAAAGGTTTAACACTAAGCATAGAGAAGACAAAAATAATGAGATTTAGAAAGGGAGGAGGGAGGAAGAAGAAATATGACTGGAGATGGAAGGGAAAGAAGCTGGAGGAAGTCAAAGAATTTAAATACCTGGGGTATACATTAAAGACGAACGGAGGACAAGACGCACACATTAAAGAAAGAAGAAGGAAGGCAGCAAGAGTGATGAGAGAGGTATGGGGGATAGGAAAGAGAATGTGGAAAAACGATTGGAAAAGAAGAGTTTGGCTATACGACACACTGATCTGGACGGTGATGGGATACGGGGCCGAAATATGGGGATGGAGGGAAAGGAGGGAGGTAGAAGGAATACACGAGAGATATCTCAGATGGATTTTCGGATTAAACTGGAGAACACCAGGATATATGGTCATAGACGAACTGGATAGGGAGAAGATGAGAGGTAGAGCAAGCAAGAGAGCATGGAAGTTTGAAAAGAAATTAGAAGAGGGCAACGGAGGGGGAATAGCAAGGAAATGCCTGGAAGAAATGAAAGAGAGATGGAGGAGGGGAAAGATAATAGGCAACTGGGAGCAGGAGAGAAAGGACTACTTGAAGGGAATCGGGGTAGAAGACGGAGGGGAGATGGAGGTTGAAGAAGAAGAATTGAAAAATAGGGAGAAGATGAAGCAAAGACAGGAAGGGTTGGAAAGGATTGCGAACTCGAGATATAATAGGTGGTATAGGTTTATAAGGAAGGACGGAATTCCGGATTATCTAAAGAAGGGATGGGAAGAGGCAAGATGGAGTAGAATCGCAAGATTCAGGTTAGGCAACGAAATCAGGGAAGGATTATACTGGGGAGAGGAGAATGACAGAAAGTGTAGGTTATGTGAGAGGGAGGAGGAGACATGGGAGCATGTCTGGGAAGTCTGTACAAGATGGGAAAATTGGGGAGGAGAGAGCTGGCGGGACGTGGTGGAGAGGGTGCTGGGAGAAAAGGGAGAAGGGGAGAACTGGATGAGGGCGATAGAGGAGATGAGACGGGGTGGGGAGAAGCAAAAGGAAAGGGAGGGTACGTGACAGAGATAATAGACAATCTTCTAATTGCAGAAAAGATCGGCGAAGGAAAGGAAAGGAAAGGAAAGGAAGGGAAAGGATGGAATTTAGAGCGAAGGTAATGGTGGAGAAGGAGACGTTGGAGAAGCTAATAAAGGAACAAACGAGCGATATGATAAGGGGGTTGAAGGAGGAACTAAAAGACCAGAGAGAGGAAATAGAGAGCCTGAGAAGAAAGGTACGCAGGTTGGAACAGGGTACTGGGAAGAGGAAGAGAGACGACAGCGAGGAAAGTACGAGCAGACTGGCGGATATGGCATGGTGGTCCGACGAAGAGGGGAGAGATGATGCCGAGAGGAGGAAGAAAAACATCATAATAAGGGTGGAAAAGAGCAGATGGACAGGAAAGGGAACGAACCAGGAGAAGGTGAAGCAATTGTTCTCGGAGGGCCTGAAAACAAGAATCGAGGCAAAGGAAGTAAACTTAATAGGGGTGAGAGGTGAATGGATCACGATGCTAGTGAGGCTGGGAAGTGAGGAGGAAAAATGGAGGGTTTTGGACGCGAGAAGGAGGGTAGGGAGTAAACTAAAAGTAAAGATGGACGAGGACAAGACAGTTGAGAGGAGGCGCAAGGAAGGAGAGGAGAAGAAAAAGAGGAAGGAAAGGAGGGAGGGGGACGGCGGAAGGCCAAAAATGTCCGCGGAAGAGGAGATTTCAAACAGGCTGGAGGAGAGCCTGCTAATGGATTCAGAAGAAGAGAGACACAAAACTAAGGCAGATTAGGAAGGAAGGAAGCCCAGCAGATCACGGGGGAGACGAGAGCAGAAGGCGGCCAACCCGGAAGATGAGGAGCCAAGAAGAGACGAATATGGAGACTGATTATTGACTATTAATTTTGTTTTTTGGTTTATGTTTCCTTTTGATTTTTTATTTGAATTTTTGATTTCGTTTTTGCTTTTGTTTTGATTTTTTGATCTCGATTTGAGTTTGAGTTTTTGTTCATTGTTTTCAATAGAGACTGTACAATATAGTAGCGGCATAAAGATTATGGATGTACAGGGTTGGGCACGTCCCTATAAAACGCCACTCTGTTAATAGGAAAGAGGATTCGATGAGGTGTTTGTGAAGGTTTGGGTACGTTCCTCAAAAACGCCCTTTAAGGCCCCTTGGGGCAAATAAAGTACCAATTACATTACATACAAAAATTATAATAGCAAAGTTTTTGGAAGTGGTGGACCAGTTTATATTTTTAATGCAAACTTTACCTCGAATTTTTATATTCATTGTCAGAGGATTATTTCTGCAGATATTTGAAGACTGGGGGATAATGGATTTTCTCGTGATTGAGCGCATACACGATTCTCTCTATTTAGATACTAACTTTTTGAATTTTACACTAACAAGGGGACCTTCAGGCTAACGGATTTTTGTTTTTTTTAATACTTACTGTACTTGAGGGTCATCACCCAGACATCAATTTCTCAAAGCATTAAGGCGCGCTTTTCAGAAAAACTCGAGATAATCGACTTTGAAGAATTCCGAGAGCGCTATGTACACAGAATTTTAATTTTAATGTAAAATTTATCAATCCATGCTAATTAACAGATATTTAATCATCGTTTTCAATGAAAAACTACTTCTTCTTATTTTGAATTGCTTGAAAAATCGTACTTTGTGTTCAAGTAATTTTGAAATTCGAATATTTATAATAAATTAAAATTTTGGCACAAAAATGAAAAACGTCAGGTAGGAAATAAAATACTTTTATATTTTTGAAAATTACGAGAAAATACAGCGCAAAAATGATATTAATAAAAATATTGTTTAATTTTTAAAAGTGAATTATATGATATGAAATATATAGTATACAGTCGTTTTACATGTCAGTATTGCACGAACCAGGATATTTATCGTAAAAGCAAGGGAAACAGTAAGTTTCACGGCATCTAGCACATCGTATGAACGCAGATATTTTACAAGAGCAAGGTTTTTTTAAAATTTCTGTTGGAAAACACACTTCATTGACGTTCATAAAAATGTCTCTGTCATCATAAAGGCTTGAAGCGAACCACGCGTATCGAATCATAAAGATTGCATTAAAATTAAATCTATTGTACATCACCAGCTGTTCTCTCCAATCTTTAAGAACATGATTCAATACGCGTGGTTCGCTTCAAGCCTTTGTGACATTTTTATGAACGTCAATGAAGTGTGTTTTCCAACAGAAATTTTTTTAAACCTTGCTCTTGTAAAATATCTGCGTTCATACGATGTGCTAGATGCCGTAAAACTTACTGTTTCCCTTGCTTTTACGATAAATATTATCCTGGTTCGTGCAATATTAACGTGTAAAACGACTGTATACTATATATCATTTTTGCGCTGTATTTTCTCGTAATTTTCAAAAATATAAAAGTATTTTATTTCCTACCTGACGTTTTTCATTTTTGTACCAAAATTTCAATTTATTATAAATATTCGAATTTCAAAATTACTTGAACACAAAGTACGATTTTTCAAGCAATTCAAAATAAGAAAATGTAAGTTTTTCATTGAAAACGATGATTAAATATCTGTTAATTAGCATGGATTGATAAATTTTACATTAAAATTCTGTGTACATAGCGCGCTCGGAATTCTTCAAAGTCGATTATCTCGAGTTTTTCTGAAAAGCGCGCCTTAATGCTTTGGGAAATTGATGTCTGGGTGATGACCCTGAAGTACAGTAAGTATAAAAAAAAACAAAAATCCGTTAGCCTGAAGGTCCCCTTGTAAGACTTTACTTTGGAGTATGGCGAACTCTTTGGTAATGAAGTTCTTAACAAGGTAAGATTTAAGATTATGCAATATAATTGTAATTAAATTATCGTTTGGGAATATTATACATTAAATTAAGGTGATGCTGGAGCCGTCTGTTTTACCGGCATTTTTTGTCGGCACGTAGCGTCGTATTAATTTTACAGAATTAAAAATCCTTTTCCAGAATTGTAGCACATACATTAATGATTCAAGGAAACTCCGATTTTATATAGAAAACGAGAAAAAATTACGAAAGTACAGATTTCCTTATCCTACTTTTATCCCAATATGACGTCTCGAGTTGCGGCGAGCTGTCAGCTCGTCACAAAATGTATTTCATATAAGAGATATACTATTGGTACGAATGCAAAAACAAGTTCCCCTGAATTGCAACAATAAAAACATCGATAAACCCCCCAAATCAAGATTTGGAAGCGTAATATAAAAGTATAATGTCGATGTGTATCGTGCGTATGTGTGCGTGCAATGTAGCGTGCTATCCTTGTCTATATCTTTGTCTATACAAGAACAGATATAGTCGATAACATAGAAAATGGTAATTTTGTCGGTTATACAGACGGCTCCAGCGTCACCTTAACATAATTATTTTTTAAGGTAATTATGAAGGAAAGGGGCTTTCTTACCGATTTGGCTGTAACTTCACAATTTTGTATACTTTGGTGCATACAACATAAATCTGTGAGTTAAAACTGTGAGAGAGAGAGAGAGAGAGAGAGAGAGAGAGAGAGGAGAGAGAGAGGAGAGAGAGAGAGAGGGGGGGGAGGGGGGGGGAGGGAGGGAAGGGAGGGAGGGAGGGAGGGAGGGAGGGAGGGAGGGAGGGAGAGAGAGAGAGAGGGGGGGGGAAGAAGGGGAGAGAGAGAGGGGGGGAGGGAGAAGAAGGGGAGAGACGGAGACGGAGAAGGAGAAGGAGAGGAGGAGAAAGAAAGAGAGTTAAAACTGTCGCTCTTAATTTTAGGAAAAACGTTATTAAGTACTAAAATTGATTGTTGCGTGGTTAGGATGTCTGTTATACCAATATGATGTAGATGCATATGATCATGCGTAGTGACGTAAAAGTACATGGAATTACAGCACTAGTGGTATAACAGCAACCTCTCATAATAGTCTGACGCCTTTAATTGTGTGCTATTATATGACTTTGTATTTATATAGACTTTTCAATATACCAATTATTTTCTGCTTTAAAAAAAGCATTAATTCTATTTCTATTATCTTTCTTAACCATATAGTTAAAAGAGATAATAGAAGTAAAATAATAGAAAAAAACTTTTATCCGCCAGCGATTAAAAAACGAATAGGATCATTTATTGCTCGACTACCTGGCTACAAATATACTTCGGTGCACTACGTTTCGGCTCACGGTTAGAGCCCTTATCAAGTGCCGTCTGAAATGCATGAAACGTCACGATGTATCAACTTAATAATTTAAAAATTAGTCATTAAATAAAGAGTATTACCTAATCGTCAAGATGACTCGTCATAGTTAATACAAGACCTCTTTGCATTCATGGGAATGTCCCCGCATTGTCACGAAGTACAACTGTGAGAGAGCACTCATATAAAACCAATACCACTGAGAGAGAAATGCGAACAAACGAATCTTACGTGTCTTGAACATCGAGATTCCAAAATTAAGCATCTCCGGTTAAACTCTCCAGTGCGTGATGTTACATGAGTGGAAGCACTCAGGAGACTGAATGTTAACAAAGAAAAAGAATCAAGGAGTCAAAAGATTGACACAGGAACCAATAATATAAACATTAAATCGACGAAATGGCGCCATCGTATACAGCGTTTAAATTCTCTGTGTCTCTCTGAAGATTGATAATGTTATTATGTCTCTTTATAAAAAACATTTCAGCAATCTCTCTTTTTCTCGTGTTACACTCCTTGTGTAAAATTTTAGGCTCTGACCACTTGAAGTCATGGTAGCTATTCCGTATATCAAGGACTTAAGCGAGGGCATATGTCGTACCTTAAAAAATGTCGGATTGAAAGCATTATACACGATACACGATACCGAAGAAGCTTAACTTGGTTATCAAAAGAGGCAAGGATAGATTGACAACGAGCAAAGAAACTAACATTGTTTATCAAATTGATTGTGGAAACTGTGAGGCTTCGTATATAGGGCAAACCAAGAGGCATCTTGAGACTCGAATCAAGGAGCATTTTAATGATATTAAGAAACATTGCAGCAATCACTCTGTTGTAAGCAAACATAGGTTACAAAACAACCATGATTTCAAGTGGTCGGAGCCTAAAATTTTACACAAGGAGTGTAACACGAGAAAAAGAGAGATTACTGAAATGTTTTTTATAAAGAGACATAATAACATTATCAATCTTCAGAGAGACACAGAGAATTTAAACGCTGTATACGATGGCGTCATTTAATCGATTTATTGTTTATATTATTGGTTCCTGTGTCAATCTTTTGACTCCTTGATTCTTTTTCTTTGTTAACGTTCAGTCTCCTGAGTGCTTTCACTCATGTAACATCACGCACTGGAGAGTTTAACCGGAGATGCTTAATTTTGGAATCTCGATGTTCAAGACACGTAAGATTCGTTTGTTCGCATTTCTCTCTCAGTGGTATTGGTTTTATATGAGTGTTCTCTCACAGTTGTACTTCGTGACAATGCGGGGACATTCCCATGAATGCAAGGAGGTCTTGTATTAACTATGACGAGTCATCTTGACGATTAGGTAATACTCTTTATTTAATGACTAATTTTTAATTTATTAAGTTGATACATCGTGATGTTTCATGCATTTCAGACGGCACTTGATAAGGGCTCTAACCGTGAGCCGAAACGTAGTGCACCGAAGTATATTTGTAGCCAGGTAGTCGAGCAATAAATGATCCTAATAGAAGTAAAGTTCATGCTTTTTTTAAAGAAAATAATTGGTATATTGAAAAGTTTATATGAATACAAAGTATAATAAATACAAAGTCAAATAACAGCACATAATAAAAGTAAGGCGCCAGACTATTATAGGACAGATTGCTGTTATACTGTATTATTAATGTAATTTTATGTACTTTTACGTCACTACGCATTATCATGTGCGTCTACATCATATCGGTATGACAGACATTCTAACAACGCAACTATCAATTTTAGTACTTAATAACTTTCTTCCTAATTGAGAGCGACAATTTTAACTTATAGATTCATGTTTTACGCACCAAAATACACAAAATTAAAATTTTAGCCAAATCGGTGAGAAAGTCCCTTTCCGGTAAACCTGGCATTAAGGGGACCCACTTCCGATGACCTTGAATTTGACATATATTGTCAAGGACACTCTCCCGAGTAACATGCAAGTAATTTTAGTCGGGGGTCGCTTTTTATTAAAAAGTTATTAACAAATAAAGTTTGAAAAATATAGCAGCTGTTTTGAGTATTGAAAGGCATAAATGACTAATATATATGTTGAAATAGTTCATGCATACACTTTTCACGCGAGACGAGTTGTTACAGGTTCGTAGCGCGCTTTACAAGCTCGTTTATGATCCTCGTTTCGCGTGATGAGTGTGGCAGTCCCTGTTTGTTTACGTTTGAAATTCTTTATATATTTCCGACACAGAATATTTTCGTTAAAGCAGGGCACACACATACGTAATGTTTATCATCACTTTAAACACTTAAATACTTTTAAAGCGCGTCACTCACACACACACACACACACACACACACACACACACACACACGCGCGCGCGCGGGGGAGGGTGCGCAAGGTGGGGCCTTATGCAACTGAAACGTGTCCAATCGAACTGACACCTCGTTTCGCGTGGAAAAAGTATGCGTGAACTATTTCAACATATATATTACATTTATGCCTTCCAATACTCAAAATAGCTGCTATATTTTTCAAACTTTATTTGTTAATAACTTTTTAATAAAAAGCGACCCCCGACTAAAATTACTTGCATGTTACTCGGGAGAGTGTCCTTGACAATATATGTCAAATTCAAGGTCATCGGAAGTGGGTCCCCTTAACGCCAGGTTTACCAAAATGAGCATTTTGACTTTGATTGCTCCAAATTCTTTTAGCAATCATCGTATAGCAATTCAAAAAACAGATTCTTAAAGCTGAAACTTTGCTCTATTGAACGGTATAATTGCCAAATTTTTTTAAATAACATGTAGATATGATACAAATAGATAAAGATAATGTAAAAATTACCGATTTTTTTTTTTATTTTGACCCAGAAAACAATTGTGCAGAACAACAACACAAACTTATTCTTTATGTTTTTTGTACTTTTAAGTACCCTGCATTTAAAAAAATTTGCCAAATAGCTATGACATTTTTTTATGGTGGCCACTATGGTTTTATGGAGCAAAACGTAGGGGAGACCGAGGCTAAAACGTCTACGGGGTAAATCCGTCTAATCAAATATCTCGGAACCTGTATATTGTGCGAACTCGCTATTAACATTGTAAACGCTGCTTATGGTACCCATGTGACCAACGGAGTTTCGGCAGGTTACCTGCCGTGTTATGATTTTTACGAGGGCAAACGTGTTTTCGTGATAAAAAGTGAAATTTTCTGCGCATGAAAATTTTGTAATATCTGCAATAATATTTACTCCCAAAATTTCGAGGTACGTGATTATAAATGCATGCTGATTATAAAGAGTAATGCATGCTGAACACGAATCCAGTGTAGACGTTTAATATTTCATGGGCGATCAAACCTGAAACTGATTTGCCCCGGGGGGTAGACGGTTTAACCCCGGCATTTTTGAGATTTCAATTTTTCCACCGTTGTCGTTTTTGCTCTATACCGGTTAAACGAAGCGACGTAGACAAAAATTTCCTATATAAATTTTGTAGCTAAAAGTTCACTTTTTACAGTGATATACTACATTTAACTACAATTATTTTGTTGTTAAAAATCGGCACCGAAAAAAAACGGACGGTTTAGACCCGGTCTCCCCTACAAAAGATTGTAAAATTGCTTAAAGAGGGTACAAAAAATTGAGTTTTGGGAATTGTTAGGGGAACGAATAAATCTTACATATTCTTACGTATTTTGAGTCGTAGAATCCGAAAATGGCCATAAAAATTATGTCTGTAGCGGAGAAAACATGGAAAACGAAGGAAAACGTGGAAAAACATGAAATCGTTTAAACTTCCAGACGTAATTTTTTTACGTTTTTTAATGTAGGGTACTTAAAAATACAAAAAAAAACATAAATAAAATTTAAAAAAATGTGCAAATTAGAAACTTGCACATTGCTTCCTCCTCATTACAGATTGCTACCATTGCTTCTAGTTTATTTCGCTCATAAAGCTTTCTCTATGAGGAAGCCAAACTAATAAATACTAATAATTATGCATCAAATAAAATACAAATTTCCTCATAAGAGGACCCGGGAAAAAAAACCCTTATAATGTCTTATATGTTCATATAAGAAGCGGTCTTATATGCTCATATATGAATTTTGGCCGCATAACCTCTTATATGGTCATGTATGATTATATAAGATTATATAAGAACAAATAAAAAATATCTCTTATAATGTCCTATATGCTCATATAAGAAGCGATCTTATATGTTCATATATGAATTTTGACCTGATAAGAGCTTATATGGTCATATATGATTATATAAGATTATATATAAGGATATATATATTTAAATAAGTTTTAGAAAATTGTTATATATTTTCACAAATGTTATTTTTTAAGCGTGCCACTTTATTATAAGAGTGGACTTTACGATATAACTCATACAAAAATTGCGTCGCTCCGAGACAGCGTCACGCGAGAATAGCGCGAGACAGTGTCGTGTCTTTTGATGCCGTTCTTGTAACACTGTTTGTTCAAATTTTAAATGCGAGAAACAGATCACATCGAATGCCATCTATCGGATACTTTTAGATGCATATTCTGATCTGATCATATATAATCTTATATGACTATATAATTTCATATACGATTATATTATTTTCAGTTTAATTTATAAGATATGTTTGCAAAATAATATAATTAATATATTTGTTTATAAAAACTGTTATATAATATATATTATATAACAATTTTTTCACGAATTATTACAGGTAATTTTACTGTTTACGAAAATATTTAATAAAAATTAATATGTTAATTAAAAAAATTAAGGATCTTATGCAAAATTATAAAAAAAAGAAAACTTAAAATAACATAAGCAAGGAGAAACGTTTTCGGTCGAAGTGGATCTTGATGCTTAATAATATTTCACAATATCAATTAAATACATGTTTCAATTTTTTAAATTGTCACTGCGTGTCAATATGGACTTTGTCGGACTTAAAACGCAATTGTGTAAACTGAAACTAGAAATAATATATCTCACATTAATTTGATATTGTCAAATAAAATAATATACTAGAAGAATATTTATAACAGTTACACAAATTTATATGGATAGATCCATTATAGAGTATATATTCATATATGATTATCTTTAACCTTATAAATATACTTTTACATGATCACATATGATAATGCTAATAATAATACTAACATATAAAACCATATGTAATTATATAAAGTTATACTTAAAGAGATTTAGCCATATAATATTGTTCAAGATTATATTTCCATTTCTTATATGACCATATATAGTTATATGTCTACTAATATGAACAAATAAGAGGTATTTTTTCCTGTGTATAATCATATATGCTCATATATGGCCATATAATATTGTTCAAGATTATATTTCCATTTCTTATATGACCATATATAGTTATATATCTACTAATATGAACAAATAAGAGGTATTTTTTCCCAAGTATATAATCATATGTGCTCATATATAGCCATATATAATTATATACTCTTATATATGGCCATATAATATTGTTTAAGATTATATTTTCGATTTCTTATATGATCATATATAATCATATATCTACTAATATAAACTAATATGAATAAATAAGAGGTTTTTTTCTCGGGGAGCTTTGTGAGCAAAATAAAATAGGAGCAATGGTAGCGATCTGCAATGAGGAGGAAGCAATGTGCAATTTTCTAATTTGCACAATTTTTTGTTACTTCCACAAAAAATATCAGTCCAAAAATAATAATTTGTTTGTTACAAATATATGTTAAAATGTGAGAACATACCTGATTGGTAAGCAGTTATTCTGTTCAAGAATTTTCAAAACTTCTTCACGAAAAGTGAATCTCCCTTCTCCATGAGCCACCCATACACCTAGCACGCTATCCTCCATGCCTTTTAACATGATCGAGGGCGAGTTCTTGATTCTAACAGTGGTCCACCTGCACTCGAATCTCTCCGACAGATTATGATCCAAGCAAATTCCTGGTCTGTCTTTAGTATTCTCGTCATTTACCCAGCCTAATAGACTCATCAACTGGCAACCATTGCAAACACCCAAACTGAAAGTATTTTCACGAGCAACAAATCGCGATAATTGTTCACGTAAAGATGGATGGAAAAGGAAACTGGCTGCCCATCCCTTGGCGGAACCACAAACATCAGCATAGCTGAAGCCTCCAGGGAAGATAATACCCCTAAAGACATCCAATGCAATTTGGTTTTTCAGCAGATCTTGCATCGTAACATCCCAGACATCAAATCCGGCTTCCAACAGAGAAGCTGCCATCTCTCTGTCTCCATTAATACCTTCCTCTCTTATGACGGCTACTCTGACACGCTCCAAATCCTTTAGTATTGAATGAGATCTAACAGGGTCAAAACTCAGACAATAAGCTGGAATAGTTCGTTCCCTCAGACTGGAAAACTCTTCCAAGGCACAAATGATGTTTGTTTGATAGCGTTCTAGTTGATAACTAGTTTCTTCCCAAATGTTCATCATATCAATCACTGTAGTGCTCAATACAATCTCATTTCGAACTTTAACGACTATCTTCGAGCTCATTCCAAGACCCACGGACTTTCCGATTGAATATACTGGAACTCCATAGCATTGGAACATTTTTATCGCTTCATTTTCATATTTCTCATCGATTTCCAATATCCAACCAACCTCTTCGGAAAATAAAACGTCAATGACAGGTGCAGGTTTATGAGTTATATCAACGTTTATTCCTGAGATTCCAGCGAAGCACATTTCTAGAAGACAAGTAATCAATCCACCATCACTAATGTCATGACCAGCGAAGACCTTCTTATCGGCGATTAGTTGTTGCGTAGCATTAAAGGCATTTTTAAAAGCCTGTGCATCTTCGACGTCCGGCACATCATTGCCTAATTGATAATAGACCTGAGACAAGGCAGTTCCTCCAAGCCGGTTCTTGCCATAAGACAAATCAATGAAGAGCAAGCAACCTTGTCGTCCTATAGCGGGAGCTTTAAGATCGGGAGTGACTACCTGACGAATATCGGGACACGGTGCGTAGCAAGATATGACGAGAGCACCGGGTGCCTTGACAATATCCTTATCAATACGTACGGCCATGCTGAGCGAATCCTTACCGCCATCGATTGCGATCCCAAGTTCCTTCATCAATGAACACATCGCTGAACAAGCCTTGTAGAGTACTGCACCTTCACCCGGAAGCTTTGCTGGCCACATCCAATTGCCACTACACTTGACATCTTGTAATGCGGAAACTCGCGCGAATACTAAATTGCTAAGAGCTTCGGCTACTGTCATTCGAGCACCAGCTGCTTCGTTCACTAATCCTTTAATCGGCTGTTCGCCAATGGAAGTTGCGATGCCCTTCGTAGAAAAATGCGAAATGGCTGTCACAGCAACATCTGCTAGAGGAGTATGCAATGGACCAACACATTGCTGCTGAGCCACTAAGCCAGTCACACAACGATCTACTTTATTCGTTAGATACCTGGTAAGAGTGCAATACCAAGTTTTTAGATTTTATTCATATCATATTCTTGAAGAAATTGAAAAATTAGAGATTATAAATCTAATAAGAAATTTTTTAATACTTTCACAAAATTATGTAAATAATTAAAACGCAATACAAATATTAATTGCTATTAACAACTTCTTTATTTTAAGTTGTTAATAGCAGTTAATATTTGAATATATATAGATATATTCCTCGGATTTATTCTCTTAAACAGGCATGTAATTTTGTAATTTAAGAAATATATTTAATTGTTTCATCCCACTCCCATTTTAATGAGCATTAGATATATTATAGTATAAATCAATATGAATAGCGTTATTGCTTATTTACTTTTTTAATAATATCGTTATTCCTTATTTAGTCTTAGTATACACTTTTAGTATATACTTTTAAAAATTTCAATGTAATATATATCACTAACAAAAATATATAGTACTTCTGAATATTTTATTTTCATACTATGTCCTATATAAAACTGTCTAAACTAAATAATCATATAAATACGGTTGTACTTCTGTTAACGTTGTCAATGTCTTTATTTGAATCAGAGATTTTTTAATTCTAAAAAAAAAACAATTTTACTACACATTAATCCCCTGATTGTCAATAATGGAAATATCCGCACATCCGAAAAAACTGGCCAGGAGTGTTTATGACGAAAAAATCCGCACATTCAAGAAAATATACTTTTAACGGAGCAATTAGAACAGTGCCTTATATTTTCATGTATTTGGGTCCAGTCCAACTCCCCGCCTGGCAGTGTCCTCGAATCGGATCACGCGGGAGTATTAACGGCGATCGGCCGCAAGGCCTCACGCCACTCTGACACGCTTGGCTCTAGAACACCGTGACCGCCGGGGCACGAAGCCCTCGGGGCACGCGTTCCGCCTAACCGAGTAAGTAAGGAAACGATGAAAGTAGTGGTATTTCACCGGCGATGTTGCTATCTCCCACTTATGCTACACCTCTCATGTCTCCTTACAGTGCCAGACTAGAGTCAAGTTCGCTGAATTCAAATTTCAAATCAAAATTGTGAAACTTAAAATGGCAGATTTAATAATTGCAAACTAAAAACGCAAAAACTTGTTTAATTTGCATAAAAATTTATATTTAAAAGTTTTTGAAACCGTTGATTTCAAATTCAAAATAAAAGTTCAAGAATTTAAAATGGTAAATTCAATATAATTAGCAAAAAATTCAAAATATTTTTTAATTGCAAAAATATTTGAAGAGTTTTTGAAGCTACTGATTCCGTTTTTTAAATTAAAGTTTATTAATTTCGAATGACAGATATAATGGCCAAAAATTTAAAATATCACTAGGTTTGCATAAAAATTAATTTATAAGATTTTATAATTAGCCAGTTCGTCAAGTATGTAGAAATATGAGTCGTCAAGCAACTCTGTGTCTTTGTTAGAATTTATGTTTTTTTGTTCCTTGATATGCAGCATTTCCGATATAAATTTCTTATAAAAGTTAGGTTCAGAATCACGTATTTCTGTGTTGTTCCAATCAAAAGTGTAAAAAATCCCGCTCAACTCTTATAGAATTAATTAGATTTCGATAAAATTGGCAGAAACTTTGGAAATAAATAGTTTATGTGATGCTGATCATAAGTCACAATGGGCATGCAAGATTCACAATAATAAACAGTTTAGGCGCTATCAATGTTCAAAAGTCAAAATAAGGTGTTATTTCAATACTATTGTGGGACAGTGGATTTTGATGAAATTGGCTGAAGCTTCGAAAATAGATAGTTTATGTGATGCTGATTGAAAGTTATAATGGACAAGATTCACAATAATTAACCGTTTAAGCGCTATCAGTTCAAAAGTCAAAATAAGGTGTTATTTCAGTACTATTGTATGACAGTTTTTTACAATGTATTATTCTGTAGAATCATACAACTTATTCTTTTTATTAATACAAAAATATATATTTATGTAAAAAAATGTGTACATGTGTTTAGTTTTAGTTTTATTTAGTTTCATTTGGTTCGAATATCCCGCCTGTACGACGCGAGCGTGCTTTCAGCACTATATGTAAAAAACAAAAAATTGTTGAAGAGACAAGATGGCGATAAATACAGCGATCGAGTAAGACGTACTTTCGTGCTTCCGTAATTCTATCAAGTGAAACCCAGCATATCCACATCCCTCTTAACATTGTGGTCCTTCGAGCCGGATGTGGATGAGAAGCGAGCCACGAGAACGCTCAAGAACGTAGTCAAGTCCAAGACAAGCCAGGGAGAAGCAGCCGATCGCTCGTGCCTTCGCAACAGAGGCATCGAGGTATCGCCATTAGCATCGATACGACATCGAAGCAATCCAATATCCGTGAAGCGGTATCGTGTGGAGCCGGTAGCTATCAAGGTGGAATTGGCGGTCAGCATTGTAAAACCGGTGGCTAGCATTGTGAAACCGGTGGTCAACATTTGTAAATCCAGTAGCCGGCATTGTGTGAAACCATCATTTTGTCATTGGCGCCATCAGGAACCAGTGAGAGCACTCAGCGTCGTGCGAGACCGACCATACCGACAGCGGCGCCAATCAGAGTTCGGCGAGAACGGTCACGTGGCGTCGTGAAGATCGTCAGTGGCGTCAGTCGTGAACTACAGAGAGCAGTCAGTGCCAGAGCCGCAACGGGCACGGACCAGTTCGGACGTGTTTTGTCCGAAAGGAAAATTTTTTTTTTTAAGTATTGCTACTGTTACTGTCTGCATTGTGTTATCATCATCAGTACCTTTGGAATTTTGCTAATATACGACGAGAGGTTCGCCCTGGCCTATATTTGAGCAGCGCTCGACGGCCATTATAATAAGAAGAAGAAAAAGCAGTCAGTGCCGTGGGGAATCGGCAGCATCGCCAATCAGAGCCCAGCAAGGACGGGCAAGTAACATTGCGCGAGACCGACCGTAACAATCAGGATCCAGCGAGAAGTCACGTGGACATGCAAGAGTTCGAGTCAACGCCGGGCAGCAGCGCGGCAGACAGGCAGCGGTCAAAACAATCGTCGTACATAACCACAAGTAAGAGAGTGAGCATCCCTATCCATTTATCCTTTAATATTCAAACGTGGTGCGTTTCTATTTGCGAATAAATAACGATAATGGAAGGTCTCAACAGGTCTCGCGGTGCTGTGAAGGTAAATTCACGTCGTTTAAGAATTATATTACAAAAACTATTGCAACATATCCTGACACGAATGTTCCGTTAGACGAAGTGACACAAACGGAGATTCGCGAGCGTATCAGTCGCATACGAAAAACATATAGTAAATACGACGAGTTACAAATAGCTATTGACGAGCTGACAGATGACGAGCAGGAAACGACAGGTTATCACGAGCGAGTGGAAGAAGAGTATTTTCATAGGATAAGTCAGACCGAGTCCTTATTCACGCGGGGTATAGTAACAAAAGATGTGAATATTTCGCGTCTGAGTGCTGCAACGGAGAAGGCTCATTCGTCGAACACAACCTGTGCCTGTACAAGCTGCAAATAATAACGGTGCGGCGCGCATTTTCCTCCGGACTTTGCGCGATATTCAAATCAAAACATTATATATAAGAATGCAGGTATTAGATTGCCAACAATCGAATTACCAAAATTCAGTTGTGATACAGCAGAATGGTTTAGTTTCTGAGATACATCCCAGCAAACGCAAAAGGATTAAAAGATATTAAAATTTTTTAATACCTTTGAATCCCTTTTTTGGCGGAATTAGATGAAATTAGATGGGATTCGAAATAAGATGGTCCAATCCCATGGAATCCAAAAAAGAAATTTTCAATTCCATCTAATCCTACACGCAGAAAATTTTTCTCGAAAATATAAGTATACACGAATGAAGTAAATACCATACTAATCTTGCACACCTAGGATATAATTATAATATGCAAAAGATTTCAAGATAGTATAGGAAAATTTAGAGAGCAAAGAATAAAACTATACGCAGTTTATCCCAAATATGGCTGATTGACAAAAAACTTATAGGCTGTAGCGGTCAGCTGTCCACCACGAGCGAACTTGAGAACGCTGTAGAAACCCTGCCGAGCTGCCCTAGATATAGAGGTCGATGTTGAACCTTAATTGCGCGAAAGTATACCGGCGATGCGCCGCGTAGCGGGCGCGAGCCGGACCCTCTCGTCGCGCAAGCCCGCGTTGCCGCTCGCACCGCGCGCCTTCCGTCGTCCACGATCGTGTGCAATCAAGTGGCCTCCGCGTAAGCGAGTCCGCGTCGCGCCAAGCTCCGGGGAGTCCGGAGCAACGACGGGGAAACCGTATGCGTCGTGTTTATCATCGTTATTCGCGAATGTTTACAGCTGGCATGTTAAATGGCAATGAACATGGAAGTGGCGGAGATGTCCGGGGTGGCGTCCGACGACGCTACCTCGCCGGGGACCCGCGACCCTCGCGAGCGAATCGTCGTCGTCGCCGTCGCGTCGCCGCGCGTCGACGACGACGCAACGGCCGAGGGACCCGTCGACGCGCGAACGACGACGAGCGACGGCGCCGCGAATTCAATGGTATTCATTTTATTGTCAGAATAGACGGAATTCAATGAAATTCAATACGGAAATTTTTAATTCCTAGTTTGGCATTTAATGGTATTCATTTCGTTAACGGAATCAATGGTATTCAATGAAATTCATGACGAAACTTTCCAATCCCTAACCTGGCATTCAGTGGTATTTATTTCGTTACGTTTTTGTGTCGGAATTAGATGGGATTCAAAAAAGACAAATTCTTTCCAAAATAAGAAATTCCATGATATTGAAACTATTTCAATCCCTTTTTTGGACAAAATGGAATTCGGAAAGTCCTTAATTGAATTCCTGGCAATCCCGTTTTAATTCTTTTCAATCTTTTTTCGTTTGCTGGGATTTGAATCGTTAATAAGTCGAAATGAGAATATTGATCCTATACAAAAATTTCATTATTTGGAAGCATCTCTGGAGGGTAGTGCGGCGTAAATAATCAAATCGTTGGAGTTTACAGTCGTGAACTATACCGTTGTGTGGAACACGATATGTGATAGGTTCAATAATAAAAGATTACTTACGCATAATCACGGAGTTCCCCCGTAGCCCTCGGCGGGGGAACACGCGGATAGTAGCAGGGGAAGTTTTGGGTGTTGGAAAAGAGTGTTGTGGGGGAGAGGAAAGGCGAAGAAGGAAAAGAGAGTGTGAAAGAGGTCGAAAGGAAGCGGAATATATGAAGGTGGAGGTGAAAGTGAAGAGGAGCGCCGGGAATCGGCAGGAGAAGTAGATACAGAAAAGAGAGGTTAGGATGATAGAGGGTTTTTGAAAAGGAGGCGGAGAAGCAAAAAGGGGAAGCAAGAGGGAGCAAGAGGCAGTCAGGGGAAGGTAAAGAGAAAGAGGAGAAGATAGCGAGGAGGCTTACCTGCCGGGCGTGACAGCGTGGAGGCGCCGGGGCGGCCGTAAGGGTGGGCATACTCGGAGGGACGAGAGGAGGCCGGGGAACCGGCTAGGCCGAGTTAGGCGGCAAAGTCAGCCCATGTTACAAGACGAGGGAATCGAGTGAGTTGACAACATGGAGTATCGATGGAGCAATCGATCGATCTGACACGAGACGGACGGATTGCCGATGGTGACGCGGCTGGTGAGGAACGGAGCTGTGAGTCGGCGCGTCGGATCGATCGATCGAACGATCGAGGCGAGTCGAGGGCTGTGGAGAGTAGGACGGGGGGCCGGCCGTGTGGACAGGAGAGAGACAGAGAGACAGAGAGAGAGAGGGGGGAGGGAGGGTGGGAAAAAGGGAGGGAGGGGGAGGGAGGGAGAGAGGGAGAGAGGGAGAGAAGGAGAGAAGGAGGGAGGGGGGGAGAGAGAGAGAGAGGGAGAGAGAGAGGGAGAGAGAGAGAGAGAGAGAGAGAGAGAGAGAGAGAGAGAGAGAGAGAGAGAGAGAGAGAGAGAGAGAGAGAGAGAGAGAGAGAGAGAGGGGGGGGGGTGAAAGCGAAGGAGGAGAGAACGAATAAGAAGAGGAGGTGCCGAGCGCGCGTGAGCCGAGAGATCGGCCGCCGCATGGCAAGAAGACGGAGAGAGGTGGCCACAGAAGGAGGTGGAGGAAGAAAGAAGAAAGAGCGAAAAGTCAAGGAGCCTGAGGGAGAGAGTGAAGAGGCTGGAGGAGGAGAGGGAGCATGTAGTGTATGTGTGGCGTATGTATGTGTAAGTAGCCACATACGTAGCTAGCGCTAGTGTACTGTAAGTCATTGTAAGTCACACGAATAAAGACAGTAGCTCGTTAGTCGTCAAGGAGTAAACACGTATCCGATCCCTGTCCTTGCCATTCCTATATACAAACATATAAGGCAACTGACGACGAGGATGTTCCAGAATATTCAGTGCACGTGTTCGTTCGAATAGAAAACGATCATAGTATTTAGGCCATACTCTAAATGTCGAGTGGCACAGCTTGGATCCAAAATTTAAGAAAAGCAGAATTGATAGCGGTGTGTGCAGCTAACAACCTAGAGCACAACGAAAACGAGACCGTTGATCAATTACGTTCGAAATTAAGAGAACACGTGCGCAATCAAATAAGCAACGGAAAAGAAAAAAACGATATTGAAGCAGAACAAGATACACCTGAATATAATTACAGAATGGAATTTACAGCAAATCTAGATTTCGATTTGAAGAAAGACGACTGGGAAAAGTTTATTGATAGAATAAAGCAATACTTCGAGGCTAACAACATCACAGACGAAAAAAAGAAAAGAGCAATTCTGTTAACAAAAGTAAATGCGGAAACATACGATGTGATTGCTAAGGTATGTCAGCCGGCAAAGCCAAAAGAAAAAACTTTTGAAGAAATAGTCAAGCTTATGACAGACTACATAAAACCACCAGCACCGTACTTACAAGGGAACGGTCGGAAGTGTCCCTCACCGATTTGGATGGGCTTTGGATATGTTGTAGAGCATCAAAAAATATTAGACACGTATTTTTTTTAGCTGCGTATCTCGACGTTTAGGGGTTGAAACAACCCCTCGAAAATAACGGATTTTATAGTTTTTAGCGAATATCTTCGAAAATATAAGGCGTAACGACAAAAAATTTATATAATATTTATATATAAAATGTTTATGTCTTTTGTGCTCTTTACAATGGCGTAATCATATTTTTTAAATTTGTCAAATTTTTTAATTTAACCCCACCCTTACCTATTATTTTTACCAAATATATCAATTTTTCCAACGCAAATTTAAGAGCGTCGAATGCCAAATACATCCATGTATATTTTTATTATGATACTATTATTCGATTTTTGGCAAGACGAGATATGTGGTATAGGCGTTGCGCTGTAGGTAGGTGTTGCGTTATTTCTGTTCAGTTGCGTCGTACGCTTAAAAATTTCAATTTTAACTCCGGGATGACCGAAAGCGCTGATGCGAAGGCCAGCGCAAGGCACTGACAGTGAGAGGTTAACGCTATTTGAGAGTCCTGGACTAGTAACGGAATGTCGACTCCGACATTATAAATACCTCCGAATTGTAAGATCGGGCAGTCGCAAATCATAATTTGAACGAACACGTGCGTCACATTAACCGCTACAAATTATTGTATATTATATTATATTGTATATTATACTATCCCAGTTACGGCACAACAAAATTAACAACCAAAGTTCACGCATTTGAATATCATTTGCTCGTGTCATAATTCCGGAAAGCAAGCTACGCTGTCGTTTTGTGAATGCAAGTTCATGTAAGTGCATTTTTAATGTTAACTTTTATTGATTTCTTACGCTTGTTACTTTTTTGTTTGATATTGAATATTTAATATAATTTTTTATTCAGCTCTTACTCAATTCTTTGCCAGTTTTGCCAGTGACTATATAATTTTTTGGGAGAGGTACACTTGGACACGGTACATTTGGACACCGTTTATTTGGACACGATCAATTGAACACCGTTTATTTGGACACGGTTCATTTGGACACGGTTCATTTGGACACGGTTTAATTGGACACGGTTTGTTTGGACACGGATCATCTGGACACCGTAAAAAATGCGGCCTGTGCAGTTGGACACCAGAATGCGCGGCCTGTGCAGTTGGACACCGAAATACGCGACCTGTGCAGTTGGACACCAAAATGCGCGACCTGTGCAGATGGACACGAAAATATGCGGCCTGTACAGTTGGACACCGAAATGCGCGTGCGTGGGTTCGCCCCCCCCCCGCTCACGCTTAAAACGAGGTACATTTTCTACCCGGGCACGCCGAAGACGTGTTCTAGGGGTGGTGCGGAGGGAGGGCAAAGCCTTCGCTTCAACGTCACTCACACCACCATGTGCATGAAGGGTGCGGGGGGAGGGCAAAGCCCTCCCGCCCACACTCCTAGGTCCACTCATACTGACCATGGAGGCGTGCAGGGGGGGAAGTCCCCCCCCCGCCCACGCATGTACTTTGATATATTATATAAGATATATTGACGAGTAAGGATGCAACAGTATTAACATAATTTATGATTAACTTGTCTATCATTTTTGTGTCTATCTGCATAGATTGCGCATTTTGGTGTCCAACTGCACAGGTCGTATTTTTTACGATGTCCAGATGATCCGTGTCCAAATACACGGTGTCCAAACAAACTGTGTCCAAACAAACCGTGTCCAAATGAACCGTGTCCAAATGAACCGTGTCCAAATAAACCGTGTCCAAATAAACGATATTCAATTGATCGTGTCCAAATAAACGGTGTCCAAATGCACCGTGTCTAAATAAACGGTTTCCGAATGCACCGTGTCCAAATGAACGGTGTCCAAATGCACCGTGTCCAAATGAACGGTGTCCGAATGCACCGTGTCCAAATGAACGGTGTCTAAATGAATCGTGGCCAAATAAACGATATCCAATTGATCGTGTCCAAATGTACCGTGTCCAAGTGCACCTCTCCCAAAAGATTATATAGTCACTAGCAAAGAATTGAGTAAGAGCTGAATAAAAAATTATATTAAATATTTAATATTAAAGGAAAAAGTAAAAAACCAATAAAAGTTAACAATAAAAATGCACTTACATGTTCACAAAAAGGCAGCGTACAACACACAGTTCTTTACACTTTAAATTTACGATCTGAAATGCTTGCTTTCCGGAATTATAACACGAGCAAATAATATTCAGATGCGTGAACTTTAGTTGTTGATTTACTTCGACTCGCATTTAACACTGTTTTGCGCACACGCCATTTGAACTTCGGATGACGTGATATCTTTTCCTCTGCTTGGACTTTCATCGCATATTATGTCGTAGTATAGCCACGTGTCGTTAGTAGCCACATACGCAGCTAGCGCTAGTGTACTGTAAGTCATTGTAAGTCACACGAATAAAGGCAGTAGCTCGTTAGTCGTCAAGGAGTAAACACGTATCCGAACCCTGTCCTTGCCGTTCCTATATACATACATATAAGGCAGAGCAAAAAGAGAGAAGAAAGAGGAATGTGGTCTGGAGGGGGCTAGACGGGAGAGACGCAGAAGAAAGGAGGGGTATAATGGAAAGGGTGGCAGAGTGGGGGTTAAGATTGTGGGTTATAAGGAGAGGTTTGATAAAGTTTTGTGTGCAGAATGGAAGCAGGACAAGGAGATGGCAGGATGCGGAGAGGAGCTGAATAGGAGGCGAAGGAAACAATAGGAAAAGGCAATGAAAAAGAGAGCCCAGCTGAGGTGCAGAGTGCCGGGCGTGCGAGGAGGTGGCGGACGGAAGTAGGGCGGAAAGGAGGGAAATAAGGGGGGGAGTTTGAAGCGTGGAAGGGAGGGAGGTAATGTAGTGTATAAAGGGCCGCAATGGTCAGGTCGGACTAGGAAAAGGTATGTTTTGTAAAGGGTTGGGTACGTCCCTAAAAAACGCCAGTTTAGGTTAAGAGGAGGAAACTAAGAAAAAGGGTAAAGAAAAGCGGGAGAAAGGAAGAGAAGGAGCGGGCAAAGGTGAAAGGTGAATAAGTAAGTGGAGAAGAAGGAGGGTGAGATAGGAAGCGCGCGCACACACGGACACGCGGGGGATTAGAGGGGGCAGAGAGAAGGAAAGAGGAAGGGGAGAGTAAGAAGGTAGAAGTCGGACAATGGTTACATGTAAGAGGAGAAACCGAGGGGGAAGGTGGAGAGAGGTTACACAAACACAGACCCACGGATAAGGAGAGTTAGGTAGGGTAGGGGGTCGAGAGCGGGGAGAGAGGAAGGAAGAAGGCGAGGAAGGGAGGGAAGGTAAAAGAATGTAAAAGGCCGCAATAGTCAGGTCAGGGCAGCTGTAAAGAGTTGAGTACGTCCCTAGAAAACGCCACTGGTTTATGTTGATGAATCTGGATGTGTAAAATGATTAAAATTTGCTGCGAGGGAGAAGGTCTGTCACGTGAGGAAGGATAGGATGTCCCTACAAAACGCCAAGTGTTGTATGAGGGATAAAGAGAGGAGAAAATTTTTTATGTATGTAAGGGGTTTGGGAACGTTCCCCGATCAGAAAAAACGCCTTGTAAACCCTGCGGGGAAAAACAATAAATACCATACATACATACATACTGTTGTGTATCGGGAACGAAAGGACTCCAGCACTTCGGTATTACCCGTTTATTTCTACCTCGGTACTATATAAAATACTACGCTCTGTGCTGTCGGACGGACGAGACGGAAAAGAGAAACTCACAGCGAGGCGACGACTATATATATATATATATATATATATATATATATATATATATATATATATATATATATATATATATATATCTACGCTAGCGCTCGCGTTCTTGGGCCTTCTACTTCCCGTATAGGCGGAAACGAAAACAATATGACGCGAACCTATGAACTACATAACACATACATACTTACGCATAATCACATTAAATCCCTCTTTAGTATTAATAATATGAAAGAGGAATTCATCGAGTCAAATTCGCGAAATCGTTGATACTCTTAATAAGCATTTGCGCGCATTAAATGCCTTAGATCTACAGAAGCTACAGAAAGTTGGGATGCATTATATTATTAATATATCTGATATAAACTAAGTTAGATAATGTCACCGCCCGAGCTTGGGAGGAGGAGCGTGCAGGGAATGACGTTCCCATTTTGGAGGAATTCAAATCGTTCTTAAATTCTCGAGCAGATTTATTGGAGGCTTTGGAGCTAAAGGATAAGAATGTGCACAAGCCAAAACAAGCAGAGCGTTCTAAAGTAAAATCAATTCTCGTGCAAGGTCAAAAGTGTATAGTATGCAAGGAGACGCATAAATTATCAAACTGTACGAAATTTCTCGAGATGTCTCCTCAAAAAAGAGCAGAATGTGTAAGAGGTGCTAAGTTATGCTTCAAGTGTATAAAACCCGGGCAATAACTTAGAGATTGCAAGGCAGGTTCGTGTAAATAATGCTCAGGTAAGCATAACACATTATTGCACTTTGACAAACCTTCAACAGTACAAACAAGTTCAACGGAAGAAGTGAAGAATTCTTCTATTTTGTGTTCGCATAATCAATGTAGCTCACACAGTGTTTTACTAGCCACAGCCCTGATATTAATAACGAATAGTCAAGGGAAAAAACATAATGTTCGTGCGATATTGGATCCAGGCTCTCAGTCGAGTCTCATCACCACCGGGTTATAATGCCAAAATTTGAAACTACAGACATCAAGAATTCATATGACCATTGATGCGATAAACGGTTCGTCATCCGAAATAAAGCACAAGTGCAAGGTTGAGTTGGCAACACACCACAACAGTTACAAATTTCGTATTGAGTGTTTGGTTATTCCAGAAATCACGGGTTAACTACCAGCTCAGCGCATCAATATTCCAGAGGGCGAGATCCCTTCTAACATTAAGTTGGCAGATTCATTATTCAACACTCCAGGCAAGGTGGACCTTTTGATCGGAGCAGATTGCTTCTGGAACCTCTTATGTGTAGGGCAGTTAACTATTGGCCCGAATCAGTTCACATTCCAAAAAACCAAATTAGGTTGGGTTGCTGTGGGCCCATTAAAGGGCATCTACTCCAATTTAGTTCGATGTAATCTAAGCAGATCAGATGATATCGATAAGCAGCTCATGAAATTTTGGGAAATTAAAGAGGTCAGACATAACAAGACTGTTGGGAAAATCGGTCTGGATCGGAGAAAGGTGTTCACTCACAACGCTACAGCTTTCTTTATGAACTAATATATTTATTGATAGCTAGTTACCGCCATGATTCACATGGATACAAGTGTACTCGTGCTCAGCTGAATATCGTCTGACCTTCTCCTCTTTGTCTATACGTTCGATACGTTCCGCTCTGCTCAGCACCACAGCGCTCTCTGCTCTCGCGACACGCACCGCACATCAGCTGAACACGTGTAGCGGAGAAATTACTCGTTTTCCAACACACCTCCTTAATTTATACGCTACACAATCTTATACTCGCAATACCTTTTATTTAATAAAACAAAAAATTCCATATCTTAACAAAATTTTCTTTTCTTTTCAACAAAGTTAAATTCACATAATTCTTAATAATTTTCTAAATTTCTCAAACTTAACTCTACCGAGAGCTTTCGTCAAAGTATCTGCCAGATTTGATTCTGAATCTACTTTCAAGATTTCTATAACCCCTTGCTCATAACTCTCGTTAACAAAATGATGATGTACTTCGATATATTTTGAATTTTTTGTTAAGTTTCCAAATTTTGCTATCGCGATTACACCTGAGTTATCCTCAAATATTTTGATCGGTTTTTCAATTTTTACCTTAAAATCAATCAATAAATTTTTTACTACTTTAATCTCACTTACAAGTTCAGACAATGCTATATATTCAGCGGCGGTGGAGGATTTCGTTACGCTGCCCTGTTTTCGGGATTTCCAATATATTACGTTTCCATATAATCTAATAACATAGCCTGTTGTCGACTTACGATCTAACTTATCGCCTGCCCAGTCAGCGTCCACAAAACAGTCTAGAATTTCTGCATTTAAGTCTCTTCTATAAGTTAGTTTCAAGTCTTTTGTCAAATACAAATATTTCAATATTCTTAGTGCATATTTATAATGCGTCTCATCATAACTATTTTGGAATCTACTGAGATAGTTTACACTATAGCTTATCTCAGGTCTCGTGCCTGTACTTATATACAGCAACGCTCCAATTATATTTCTATATTTTATATTCTCGGGTACTGACTGCGCGGGTTCAACGCTCAAATTTTGAACCATTGGAGTCTGGTACAATTTTGCATGTTCTAAATTATACTTAACTGCTAGTGACTCGATATATTCGCTTTGGTCTAGTGTCATCTCACCATTCTTTTGATCATATTTTAATCTTATGCCTAAATATTTTTCTACTTTTCCTAAATCTTTCATGGAAAATCTTTTTGACAAACCCTTTTTTATTTCATCAATTCTTTTCTTATTTTTTCCACAAATCAAGAGATCATCAACAAATAATATTATAAAGATTGTTCCATCCTCACTAATATACAAGCAATAATCATTTTCGCTTCTCTTAAAACCTAAACTCTGGATATGCTCGTCAAAACATTCATACCATTGTCTCGGGCTCTCTCTCAAACCATATAACGCTTTGATTAATTTGCACACTCTATTTGACCCATCTTCAAATCCGGGTGGTTGTTTTACATAAACTTTCGATTTCACGCTCCCATTCAAAAATGCAGCCTCAACATCCATTTGTTCAATATACATTCCGAACTGACAACAGTATGCAAGCAATAATTTCAACGTTTGTACTTTCGCCACTGGCGAATATAAATCTTCTAAAACTTCGTCTTGTTGAAATCCGCGAACAACTAATCTTGCTTTTTTACTCCCATCGGATTTGTTCGTAAATACCCATTTTAGCTCTAATGCTTTTACACCCCCTGGGTTTTCAACAAGACTCCAAGTTTTATTTTTATTTAAACAAAACATCTCCCTATTCATTGCTTCCAGTCATAATTTACTTTCATCGCTATTTACCGCTTCAGAGTACGTTAGTGGATTTTTCGCACTTACTACATGGACATATGCAATTTTTGTTTCAATTGGATTTCCGTATCTCTCGGGTTTTTTCCTATCGCGCTTTGATCGTCTCGATTCATCATCTAAATAGTCTAAATCATCACTTCGATCCGAACTGTTACTTGGCTTCCTAGTATCTCTCTGATTATTAACATAAAGCCTATTTTTATTAACAATTTCTCTCTGAACCTTTTCTTCCTCGGAATTTTCTATTTCGCTATTTTCAAAATTTTCCTCCAATTTATTCTCGGACTCACTATCATCTATCTCTGGATCACTAAAACCTACTAGATTTTCTTCATTTTCAACTATTTCTACATTTCGCGTTTTTATAATTTTATTATCAACCAGAATTCTATATCCATTTCTTTCATAACCTACTAAAATTCCTACCTCTGCTTTCCGATCTTATTTTGAGTCTCTCTTAACCTCGGGAACTCGGGCAAAAACTTTGCTTCCGTATAACTTTAGATTTTTTATATTCGGTTTTTCGTTGAGTAAAATCTCAAATGGCGTTTTGTTTTCAATAGTATTCGTAATAGTTCTATTTCTTAAATACGCGGCTGTTTTAATAACTTCCGGCCAATACTTTCTCGGTAAATTCGACTCTTGTAAAAGACATCGTGCGGAATTCATTATGGATCGGTTGTACCGCTCTGCCGTTCCGTTTAACTGATGCGTGTACGGTGGACAAGTATCTAGAATTATCCCCTTTTCATGTAAAATTTTATTCATATCGCTATTAATAAATTCGCGCCCGTTATCACACCTCAGTTTCTTAATCCTTTTACCAGTAAGATTTTCAACTAAGTTCATAAAATTTTCGAAACTTTTAGTCGCTTCATTTTTATTTTTAATTGGATAAACTACTGCGCACTTACTGTAATCGTCTATGAATGTTACAAAATATTTGGATCCATCATAGCCCGTCGTGGCATGCGGTCCATTTACGTCGGTGTGAACTATTTCTAAAATCTCTTGCGCTCTGTATCTATTATTTTCAAATGTTAGGTTGTGCATTTTATTTTGCAAACATGTTCCGCATTTTAAATGAATTTGTTCTAGATTCTCGGGCATTCCATCAACTAATTTTTCTCTGCACATTTTGTTCAAGTACTGGAAATTTACGTGACCTAATAATCTGTGAAATTTTTCTTTTTGTGTTATTTGCTCACTAATTCCTACATACGAATCGGATTTATTACTGTAACTCTGGATCTTATACAGTCCATTATTTTTCACTGCAATTCCTATTAATTTTCCACTTTCATTATAAATTTTTGCATTACTACCAATAGATACTATTTTATTTCTATCAGTGACTTTTGCAAAGCTAATTAAGTTCTTGTTCATTTCTCTGACGTAGTAGACATTAATCAAATTAATTTTCATTCTTTTTCCGTTAATTTCAAAGTATGTAGTAACATTTCCTACTTTCGTAACATCTAAAGTCCTACCATCACCTACTTTTACTTTAATTGGATTTTTCAAAACAAAAGATTCATCAAAAAACTTATCATTATTTATAATGTGATCTGAACATCCGCTGTCCAAGATCCATTCAATGTCGCATTTTTCGCTCGCGTAAGCCGCGGTCTCGGGTTCGTTCCCGGACTCGGGTGTACGTGCGCGCTTACACTCTACCTGCGCCAGGAATGTTGCCGAGTCGCTGTCTCTCTCAGAGTAGTGGCCCGCTGCTCCGCCGCGCTGCTGCCAACTCCCTCTCCTGCCGCCACGACCGCTCCCCCTCGCAGGGCCTCTGGTCTGCTGGTACCGTTGCTGCTGCTGCTTGTGCGCACCTCCTTGCGCTGGCGCCCCTCCATGGTTGCCGCCATGGTTGCCACCTCTGCCGCTTCCGTTTCCGGCTTGCCACGTGTTTCGGCAATCTCTTTTGTAGTGGCCGAATTTTCCACAGTTATGACATGCTCCATTCCTTTTTTCAGTGTTGAATGCACTATGCTTCCCTTTTCCATGGTCGCTCCGACTTGACTCCCACATGGAAATTTTACATTTCAGGAACTCACATGTCCTCTCTTGCTCTGGTTGTGAATCAATTATGTCGGCAAAATGGAACATCGATTCGGGCAATGTTTTCAGTAAATAGTCTAATTTTTCTCTTTCATTTATATTAGCACCTGCACTTTTTAACTCATTGACCAACTTTTCAAATTCGCAAAAGAATGCGCTCGCGTTGTCAAAATCACGCAGACTCAGTCTGTTCAATTTGCTTCGTACATTAAGCTGCAGGGCTGTAGATTCTCGTAGATACAGCTGATCAAATTTCTTCAATATTGCTTGGGCCGTAGTTTCACCTCGCACAAATTCAAGTTGGTCGTCGGTGACACTGCAAAAAATGATGTTTCTTGCTCTGAGATCTTTCTTCTTCCACTCAGCTTCTTCTTCATTTATTCTATCACGCGTCGCTGGTTCGAGACACTCTTTGTACTCCAGAAATAATAAAATTCTGTGTTTCCAAATGCTGTAGTTGCTCCCACTAAATCTTGGGATCTTGAAATCGTCATTTAACGCCATTTCGATTTCTTCTTGTTCAATTTCAATTTCGACTCTGGAACTTTCTGAATCTTCGATCTCGTGCTTCAGTATACAGATTTTCTCAATCTCTTTTCTGAACAATTTCTCTAAATATTTTCTTAGCTTTTTCAGTTTCTCTTCTGATTCTTCTTCCGAGTGTTCTTTCTCACTTGATTCAATTTCACTTTCATTCGGTTCCTTCTTTCCGAAAAATTCGAAGCACGTGTTAACATAACCCTTTTCACTCCGAACCACGCTCTGCTACCATGTTGGGAAAATCGGTCTGGATCGGAGAAAGGTGTTCACTCACAACGCTACAGCTTTCTTTATGAACTAATATATTTATTGATAGCTAGTTACCGCCATGATTCACATGGATACAAGTGTACTCGTGCTCAGCTGAATATCGTCTGACCTTCTCCTCTTTGTCTATACGTTCGATACGTTCCGCTCTGCTCAGCACCACAGCGCTCTCTGCTCTCGCGACACGCACCGCACATCAGCTGAACACGTGTAGCGGAGAAATTACTCGTTTTCCAACAAAGACACTATCCAATGAAAAAAAGAGTGTGAGGACCATTTTTCAAAGACGGTGTCTATCATAATCAAGATGTAGATTTGTAGATTTGTAGTGACTATTCCTTTCAAGAAAGACCCTCGTGAATTAGGTGAATCAAAAACAACGGCTTTCAAACGATTGATTAGTCTCGAGAGAAGGTTGCAAAAGGATTATATCCTCAGAGAGCGATACGTAGCATTCCTTGAAAAATACAAAAGATTGGGGCACATGCACAAAGTATTCGAGGAAACAACGCCCGAAGTCTCGTATTATCTACCTCATCATTGCGTCATCAAGGCAGACAGCACAACAACAGGAGTACGTGTAGTCTTCGACGCATCGGCACCAACGGACAATGGCATCTCACTGAATGATTTACAGATGGTGGGCCCTACGCTGCAGGAGGATCTATTTTCGATACTCATCAGATTCAAAATCTTTCTTTACATCCTATCTACAGATAAGATAAAAAAAGGCAAATATTAACAAAGACCACTCAAATATTTGATCCCTTAGGTCTTCTTGGTCCATGCATTATTATAGCAAAAATTTTATTACAACAACTGTGGTTGCACAAACTGTCGTGGGACGAATCCCTGCCTTTAGACTTGCATAACAAGTGGTTATCGTTTCGAAAACAGAATCAACTTTTAAACCAAATCAAGGTATCGCGGTATGCTTTATGCAAGAATTATTCGAATATACAATTACACGGTTTTGCTGATGCATCGCAAAAGGCTTATGGCGCGTGCATCTACATGCGATCGCAGAATCCTGAAGGAGTTGTGGAAGTAAAGCTATTATGTGCAAAAAGCAGGGTAGCCCCTCTTAAACAACTAACAATTCCTCGCTTAGAGCTTTGTGCAGCTCTCACTCTTGCGCGCCTGGTCATCAAGGTAGTGCAATCGTTTAGAATACGTATCAATAAGATCACTTGTTGGATTGATTCTCAGATAGTCATCTGTTGGTTAAGATTGCAGCCAAGTACATTGCAAGTATTCGTAGCAAATCGAATTGCGGAGATACAAGATCTAACAAAGTCGTATAATTGACTACATGTTCCAACAACGGAGAATCCAGCAGATCTTCTTTCGCGTGGTCTGTCTGCTGACAAGTTAGTACACTCAAAGCTGTGGTGGGGCGGTCCATCTTTCTTGTTAAAGATGAAAACGAATGGCCCACATGTGTCGCAACAGAAAAGGATCTGCCCGACGTGAAGAAAACGTGTTGTATGGCGAAACAAAGGCTAGAAAAAGAGACTGGAGATATTTATATTCGAAAAAACATCGAGCGCGAAACGTTTCATTCGTATTATAGCCTATTGTAGGCGTTTCTCACATAATTGTACAAGAAACATAAGAATAAACGCAAAACAGATTTTCTTACAGCGTTGGAACTAAGAGACTCGTTAAATGCACTCATAAGGATAACACAGAGCGAATGTTTTCCAGACGAAGGGAGTAGTCGTATCATCTAGTAAGTTAACTTCACTCAATCTTTTTGTAGATGAAAAAGGTATGTTACGAGTGGGAGGAAAATTGGGTAACTCAGAGTTTTCCCATGATAAGAAGCATCCCATCGTTCTATTAGCCACACATAAGTTCACGAAGTTGCTCCTCATAGATGAGCATTTGCGATTATTACATGCAGCACCGCAAGCACTTTTAGCTTCTATACGCGAGAGATTTTAAATAATTGGGGGCCAAAATCTTGCAAAAAAGGTAGTTCATGAGTGCATAAAATACTTTAGAAACAAGCCGCAGTTAGCACAAGCGTTAATGGGCGAGTTGCCGAAGGCTCGTGTATCTATAGCAGGACCCTTTCACACAACAGGTGTAAATTACGGCGGTCCATTTCTAATCAAAAATAAAAAAGGCAGAGGCTGCAAAACAAACAAGTGTTACGTAGGTCTATTCGTTTGTTTCGTTACAAAAGCGATACACTTAGAGTTAATATCCGATATGACCTCGGAAGCTTTCATTGCAGCACTCAGACGTTTCGTTTCTAGAAGAGGCAAACCGGCCTATATATATTCAAATAATGGCACGAATTTCGTCGGTGCCAATTGCGAGTTAAATGAGTTAGCGCAATTTTTAATAAAAGAGCAAACAAAGCTTAGCAAATCTATTAACGAAGTAGGTATTAACTGGCAGTTTATTCTTGCATATTCTCCCCATTTCGGGGGTTTATGGAAAACGGGCATAAAATCCGCAAAGCACCATTTAAAACGTGTTGCAAGCAATTTAACATTAACATTCGAAGAATTTTATACGCAACTCACGCAAATAGAAGCGATACTAAATTCACGCTCTAGTGAGTAACTCCCATGTCAACCAATCCCAATGATCTCACTCCACTTACTCCCGCTCACTTTTTGATCGGCAAATCTCTAACCTCGGTGGCCGATCCAGATCTCACGCATTTGCCAGAATTTCGATTGTCCAGGTGGCAGTTTATACAAAACGTACAGCAGCACTTCTAGCAGAGATGGAGCAAGGAGTACGTTTCAGAATTACAGCAACGTACTAAATGGAAGAAGCCTTTCAAATCATTACTGGAAGGCACCATGGTTCTTATTAAGGACAATCTTCCCCCGTTCAAATGGAGACTGGGACGCATACTTTCCATCCATCCGGGACGAGACCAAATTGTTCGAGTGGCCACTGTGAAGACATCCAATGGCAGCGTGCGCATTACTGTCGCGGAACTTTGTCCGTTACCGATGGAAGATTGTAACTGATAGTATTAAGCATTTAAATTAGTATTTAGAGTTCTCTTAGAGTTCATTTAGAGTTCATTAATGATTAAGTTTAGCATTTAAGTTCTAGAGTCATTGCTTATTTAACTAACATTTATAATTTGTCATCAAGCGTTAGTGCATAATACAGTCCACTCATTATTTGATTTTGTTGGGAAATTATGTTCCCGCGTCCATACGCACACTCGGTCTGAGTGGCGCCATCCGGCGCTGTATCGGCCACACGGATTGAGGCGATCATAATCGATATCTCGCGCTACACATCCATCGACTTAAGGGCGACCGTGGCGCTTATCGCGACTTCCGCTCACAGACCGCTCGTGTATCCACGACCGTGATTCCCGTGACTTTTGTAACGTGCAATTATTCGGCAAATATATCTGTCAGCAGTGAAATATCGTTGTACCCATCTATTTCCTTTCGACCGCGATTGATCTCCCCTCTCGATCCCGACGTATCCTTGTCAGGTTATGGGCCCAGGACGTGCGAGGTGCAATTGATCTCGCGATCGAACTCGAGGTTGTGTTGCCACGTGCCGTGACAGAATTGCGCTGCCGCGTGCTTGTGATAAGAGCCAAATAACGTGTGCTTGCGCTACCGCATGCGACCCGATAATTGCGTTACTTGCGTCACCGCGTAGGCTTCGGCATAATTTACGTTACCGCGCATTTGTGATAAGAACCGAGGCGCGCGTGCTTACGTTACCGTGTGCATTCGATATCGATACTTTTCGCGTTACCACGTGCTCGTGATAAAGTGACATTTTGCCGTGAGGAACAATGAGTATGGTAAACCCGGCTAAAATTGAACTCCTGACGAAGGACAATTATGACACGTGGCGAATGCAGATAGAAGCCGTGCTGATAAAAGGTGATCTGTGGGAGTATGTAAGCGGTGAGTGTTCCCTCCCGCAATCGACGGATTCCAGTGCCTCGGCCATAGCCGCGAGCGCAGCAGCGCAAGCACAATGGCGGAAGAACGACCGAAAGGCACGATCGGACTTGATTTTGGCTATCCATCCGTCAGAGCTCCCGCAGGTTCGACATTTGACGTCTTCGAGAGAGGTCTGGCTCAAGCTCGAGTCGATCTACGTGTCAAGAGGACCAGCCAGGAAGGCAACCTTATTCAAGCAGCTTATTTTGCAGCGCTTAGTAGACGGTGAAGACGTAAGAGACCACATGAATAAGTTCTTTAATGCGGTCGACAAACTCTCGGCTATGGATGTGCAAATTAATGGTGATCTATTGTCAATTATGTTGTTGTATAGTCTCTCGCCGAGCTATGAGAATTTTAGGTGCGCGATCGAGTCATGCGACGAGCTCCCCACAGCCGAGGCCCTCAAGGTCAAAATTCTGGAGGAGAATGACGTCAGGGCACAGTCTGCAGTGGTTGAAGCGGCCGGTGCTCTCGCGACCAAGGTGGAAGACGTTGACCGAGATTACGTAAGGGGAAGATGGAGCACAAGAGCTCTGCCGAAGACGCATCGGGGATTGTGTGCTACAAGTGTGGAAAGCCGGGGCATAAGTTTCCTGATTTCCGGATAATTCCGATAAATCGAAGCAGAAACCCGCGAGCCGCCCTCCGGCTAAGCCGGCCGACAACGCGGCTGACAACACATATTTGGCTCACCACTCTACTTTTGAAGACAGCTGCCAAGTTTCGAGAGGACCCGTGGGCGAACACGCATGGATTTTGGACAGCGGATGCACCGCGCATCTGTGTGGCGAGAGAGATCTTTTTGACAAGATTGACTCTTCGACGACGGGCAGACTCAACCTGGCGAGTCAGGCTTCAACGATGGTGGAGGGGAAAGGACCCGTGAAGATACCGATATCAGGTAACCAGGGTCGTCGCGTAGTTGAGCTTTGAGACACACTTTTTGTTCCAGACTTAAGGACCAACCTAGTTTCCGTGGCTAAGATCACTGACAGAGGCCACGCCGTCATGTTCCGCAGAGACTCAGCGCTGGTTACTGATGAGGATGGAAATGTGAGAATGGAGGCTCACCGACGGGGTAACCTATACTACCTTCAGGAAGAGACCGACTGCGCGGGGGCCGTTAGCGCACCCCGACGTTCCGATTTGTGGAAGTGGCACGAACGACTGGGACATCTAAACTCCAGGGACCTGGTTAAGGTCATCGGCCGTCTCGATCGACCGTTGCCATCCACGAAGGAAGCTGACGACCTGAAGCGGTGTGAGATTTGTTTGCGGGGAAAGATGACTGCTCTCCCATTTCCCAGTGGGGACCCACCGTGTGCCGAGGTGCTGAGTATCGTGCACACTGATGTTGTAGGCCCTCTTCGTGTCCAGTTGGCGAATGGTGCCAGATTTTTTGTCACCTTCATAGACGACAGTTCTAGGTGGTGTGAGGTGTACTTCCTCAAGCAAAAGAGCGGGGTATGCGATGCATTCAGGCATTACAAAGACTTTGTTGAACGACAAACCGGGAAGAGCATTAAGGCTTTGCAGTCCGACAACGGTAGAGAGTACCTCAACGACAAGATGAATCCTCTATTGGCGAATTTCGGGATTAAGCGACGGTTGACGGTCGCTCGCACCCCTCAGCAGAATGGGGTCGCTGAGCTGAACCAAACTCTCCTAGATATGTCGCGCTGTTTGATGCTATAATCCGGGTTATCCTCGATGTTCTGGGCAGATGCAGTCGCCACCGCTTGTCATATACGGAATCGCTGTCCGTCCAGTAGTCTGGGAGGCCTTACCCCCTACGAGAAGTGGACTGGCGAGATACCGAAGTTGGATCACCTTAGAAAGTTCGGATCGAAGGTGTTCGTCCTTGACAAGGACCCCACGAAGGACAAGTTCGCACCTAGGTCAGCCGAAGGAGTGCTCATTGGGTACCCACGAGAGTCCAAGGGATACCGTGTGTGGATGTCTGAGGAGCAGAAAGCTATCGTTGCGAGAGATGTTAAGTTCCTCGAGGCGGCGCCCGAAGGTATGGCCAATGAAAATAAAGTTAATGAGTTGTTGAAGGTGGAGGAGTGCTCAGGCGAGGATGCCGCAAATTCGGACCATTTGCCTGGACCCGTGCTTCTGCAGCGACAAGGGGCACTCGTCACCAGTGTCTCCACCAACTCGAGATCATCGACCGGTACCGCCGGTGGTCACAGGAAGCGCCCGGCGTGCGCGTGGGCGACCTAGATTAGTGCGTACCGGTGAAGGGGGCGCCCTCGTAAGGTATACCGGACATATACAGGTAGCGAACCGGATCATGCTGATGTACCAGCAGAAGTAATCAACGACGAGCTGGACGATGACGTCTTTCTCGATGCAGCCCTGCCGCAGGAGCCTCTGCAGGAGATGTTTGCCGGCATCGCTGAAGTGTCCTTACGCGAGGCAATGTGCAGTGAGGAACGTGAGGAATGGAAGGATGCCATACTATCCGAGGTGGAAAGTCTGGTGAAGAATGATACTTGGGACATCATCAAGAAACCTGAGGGCCAGAAGAGTGTGGGCTGCCGGGTAGTTCTGACGAACAAGTATGCCACAGATGGATCCATCGAGAGGCGAAAGGCCAGGATTGTTGCTAAGGGGTTTAGCCAGAGATTCGGCGTTGATTACCACCGCACGTTTGCACCTGTGGCTCGACTTGAATCTATTAGGTTGCTGCTGGCCCTTGCAGCCGAGCTCAACCTAACCATCTGGCAGTTCGATGTTGTCACAGCCTATCTGAACGGCAACCTTGAAGAAGAGGTTATCATGGATGTCCCGGATATACTGTTGGATACGCTCGAGCGATTAGTTCTCGAGAAGAGCGTCACTCCTGAGGTGAGGAGTCGAGCTGAGACGATGATAAAAATTCTAAGATCGGGCGGAGATGCCTGTCGATTAAAGAAGGCCCTATACGGTCTACGCCAAGCCGGTCGACAATGGTACATTCATCTGAAGGAAAAACTAGAGAGCATAAGGTTCTCACCGACACGCGGAGAACCGTGCTTATACCAGGCGCGTCGTGGGGAAGACATCCTTCTGCTACTGATTTATGTAGACGACATTTTGGTGGCTTCCCGAGATGAGCGATGGATGACAGAAGTCAGGAGGGACTTAATGGAGGATTTCGAGATCAAGGACCTCGGCATAGCCAAACGTTGCCTTGGGCTCGAGATCACTCAAGAAGAAGACGGAATCCTTCTTACCCAGAAGGGATACACACAGGACGTGCTGGCGAGATATGGGATGGATCAATGTAATCCCATCTCGACACCCTCGGAGCTCCACTCAAAGGACCCACCAGAGGCTCCGGTAGGTACGGAGACTGGTTCCTGGCCATATAGGGAGCTCGTCGGCGCCCTCATGTACTTGGCCGTCACTACGAGACCAGATATAGCAAACTCCGTGTCCAGATTGGCGCAGTTCAACAATAACCCGAGGAAAAAACATTGGCTGGCTGCAAAGCGAGTGCTCAGGTATTTGGCGGGTACCACAGATCTGGATTTGCTATTTTTCAGGACTGACCAGCCGCTAACCGGATATTCAAACGCAGACTGGGGCGGTTGCACGATTGACCAACGCTCGTTTACCGGGTACGCTTTCCTACTAGGCGGTGCAGCCATTTCGTGTAAGTCTCAGAAGCAGCGCACTGTGGCGTTGTCCTCGACGGAGGCGGAGTACGTCAGCATGACGGAGGCGGTTAAGGAAGGACTGTACCTGCGCAGTTTTCTCACTGAATTAGGACTAGACCGCATGGCTGACGCTGTGCTATATATCGATAACCGAGGCGCGCAGTACCTGGCGCACGATCACATGTACCATCCCCGCACGAAGCACATCGATATAAGGTATCATTTCCTCAGGCAGTCTGTCGCCAAGGGTTTGGTGACTTTGGAGCATGTGCCCACTAACGAGATGGTGGCTGACATACCGACGAAGGCACTGCCGGCCACCAGCCATTGGAACAGCGTTGAGGGTCTAGGAATTACCAGCGCATCATAGCTCGGGAGGAGTTGACCGTGTACGCATTGAGGGGGCGTGTTGGGAAATTATGTTCCCGCGTCCATACGCACACTCGGTCTGAGTGGCGCCATCCGGCGCTGTATCGGCCGCACGGATTGAGGCGATCATAATCGATATCTCGCGCTACACATCCATCGACTTAAGGGCGACCGTGGCGCTTATCGCGACTTCCGCTCACAGACCGCTCGTATATCCACGACCGTGATTTCCGTGACTTTTGTAACGTGCAATTATTCGGCAAATATATCTGTCAACAGTGAAATATCGTTGTACCGATCTATCTCCTTTCGACCGCGATTGATCTCCCCTCTCGATCCCGACGTATCCTTATCAGATTTATATAGCAGTCTACTCATTATTTGATTTATAGCAGGCTGAAAAACATTCTTTCAAGGCCAGGAGTATGTTTGGTTTTAGTTTTATCTAGTTTTATTTGGTTCGAATATCCCGCCTGTACGACGCGAGCGTGCTTTCAGCACTACATGTAAAAAAACAAAAAATTGTCGAAGAGACAAGATGGCGACGAATACAGCGATCGAGTAAGACGTGCTTTCGTACTTCCGTAATTCTATCAAGTGAAACCCAGCATATCCACATCCCTCTTAACAACATGCGTGTATGTACACACATATATGAATTATAACCGCGAAACTTTAACCACGCTGTCATACCTCGGCCGCACAAATAGAAGAAGTGTCAAATCAACATTGATATACTTGTATATACACAAGAATATATAATCTTGAAATGAGATTATAAGGGGAACGGCCCAGTACTCGAACAAATAAGACTTGGTTATCAAAATTGGCCGTATATAATTGATTAATCTGCTTAAAAAACAAGTAATTTTTTTTTATATACATAAACTATAATATATACGATAGAAACATGACAAAAACAGATTATTTTTTATTAAAAATTTTTTATTATAAAGATTAAAACACGATATTCTATTTGTCCCAGTACCCGAACGCTGGAAAAACTTATGTCCCGAATGTTCCATTTTTATGTCCTAGTACCCGAACTTAGAAAAGAAATAACTTTTAGGAAGAGTTTTGGGAATTTATTTATTTAATACGTTTAAAAATATTTTATGTATTAATAACATTTACCTTTTTAATTAAAAAATTTGAAGTATTAACTTTGTATTATAACATAATACTTTACTTCTTCGACTGCACAATTGGTATGTCTTCCTTTTTATACATAAATTTATTTCGTTTTTTGTTTTCCCTTTTTGTTTTTTCTTTTGACATAATAAATATTAAAAATAGAACAATTGTATAATAGCCCAGATAGGAAGTCATGCAGAAAAATTTTAACCTCATTTTAATATTGAGGTTAGATTAAACATTTTTCGTTCTTACCTTTAATGTAGACACTTTTTGTAGGAAATAATATATATATCTTTTTATTTAAGGATTTGATAAATATTTATACATAAAAAATATGCATAAATAATTAAGATATTGAAAAAATACGTTAATTATTAATGACAGCACATGCACAAACAATCTGCTCAGTTACTGTTCGAGTGACGGGACGTATGACTTATTACGTGACCCACAATTCGAACACGGTAATTTCTTATAAATTTTAATATTTTTTTAATTTTTAATATTTGAAACTTATTCTAAAACTTATTAAGAAGTTTTAATTCATTTTAATAATACAATTAAGTATATTACATTTAAAAAAAACTCTAATTAGAAAATCGGTCTTTCTAAAAAAAATTCGTAAGATAAGTAAACTAAACATCGCAAATCCATGATCCCATGTTTCTAAAATGATTTTTGCTGATAATATTGTATTAGTAACAATTTTTTAGTAAAAATATAAATAGCAAATGTTTAAGGAAAATATAAAAAAACATATTATTTAGTTATTTTAATATTTATTTATAAAAAATAAGAGATATATGTAAATTTGTTCGGGTATTGGGTACTGTTCGAGTACTGGGCCGTTCCCCTTATTGCGTTAAACAAAGAAAACTTGCTTGGATGAAGTTATTTATGTAGTTAAACGAAGTTTTATATGGTTCAATTAAGAAAAAAAAGTTAAAATAAAAAGTTGAAATTACATTCTTATAAGAAGATTATATATTCTTTCATATATAAAAGTATATCAGTGTTGATTTGATACTTTTTTTTGTGCGCCAGCTGGGTTTCATATATGTGCTGGGCTATATACATGCATGTAAATGTTTTTCACATAAACACATATTTTTGTATTATCAAAAAGAATGAGTTACGTGATTCTGCAGAATAATACATTTGTAATTCACTGTCCCACAATAGTACTGAAATAACACCTTGTTTTGACTTTTGAACGCTGATAGTGCTTAAACGGTCGATTATTATGAATCTTTCTCATTATAATTTTCGAGCAGCACCACATAAACTATCTATTTCCGAAGCTTCAGCCAATTTCACCGAAATCCAATTTCCATAAGAGTTGTGCAGGAAGGGGGTCCTTTAGTAATATGTTCAAAGATCACAAAATGCTTAGGTGGGTCTGTTTTAATATTATTTTTGCGTTCATTGATTCTAAACAAAAAAAAAACGGTATAAATTCTAACAGACACAGAATTGCTTGACGACTCATATTTCAGCATACTTGACAAATTGGCTAACTATAAAATCTAATTTATTTCGGTTTATTTCACGCATAAAGATGTATATACTTTATTAAAATAAAGAAATTGTCGTATGTGTACAAATAATAAAAGGAAAAAAGGCCAATAATCGAGCAAACAAAATTATTGGCAAGAATGTTATTTCCGGGGCCCCTCAATTTGATAGGTGTATTTGATAGACCTTTCGCTGGGAAAAAGAATGTCGCAAACCACAATATGCTACGATGCGTAGTTTTCGAGATATCAATTTATATAATCTATTACATAGTAGGGGAGACCGGGGCAAAGTCGACCCTTTTTTTCAGTGCCAATTTTTAACAACAAAATAAATCATTTTAGTAAAATATAGTATACCATTGTAAAGAGTGAACCCTTGGCTACAAAATTTATACAGGCATTTTTGGTCTACGTCGCTTTGTTCAACCGGTATAGAGTAAAAACGACAAAGCTGCAAAAATCGAAAAGTCAAAATTTCCGGGGCGGAGTCGTGTCTTTATTCTCGGACTGGATTTTAAATAAAGATACATAATTTTAATCATAAAAAATAATAGAATACACTTAATTAATTGTTTTTTAGTAGAAAAATGGAAAGCGGAAAATAATTTCAAGAAAATCAATTTTCTTTTTCGCTAACAGTTAAAGCATGTAAAAACAGTCTGACGAGCGCACGCACTCGTTGTGTGCCTTACGCCTGCACGAAATGCACTGTTTTTCATCGGCTCTGTTTTCTATTATCTCCGAGCATACGCAGCACGTATTATTTAGCTTTCTTGACTTCGTTTTGGCTTGGAAACGACTTCGCCCCGAACACAAGTTTTAGGTTTGGTCCACGGTCTTACATACAGGTCTGGAAACTTCAGTGGTGGGGGTAGGTCGCTTAATGAAGTTGTTTTTATGTTCTTTAATAGCCATTAGAGTCGTTGCGATCGATGTTCGCACGGCGGCGAGAGACGCCGGAGGTCGGGGGGGATATCTGTCATATGAAATTTGGCGGAGTGGTTTTGTGTCAACTTCGTAGTCTCGACATTATGGGTTCGAATCTCCGTGCCCTTAAGTTTTTTTTTTAATTTTTTCACAAAGCAATGTGATAAATAATAATGCTTTAAATAATTTAAGACTATAAATTAATAAAATATGTATAATATAAAATAAATAATAATAAATAATATTCAAACTGTTTCTTCATCGATTTGATATAAAAATATGATTTAATTGTTATTGATTATTCGATAAATAATTGTAGAATATAGCAAAGAGTGATTCTCTCCAAATTTTTAGGGAATCACGTTCTTGTGACAACAAAACGATTTAGCAAGTATTTGCGACAAGACGCGGTTTCCCTTAATTATTATTAATTTTTTATTAACAATTTATTCTCTAGCAGTCGACAGCAAAGAGTGATTCTCTTCAAATTTTTAGGGAATCATGTTCTTGTAATAACAAAATAATTTAGCAAGTATTTGCGACAAGATGCGGTTTCTTTTAATTGTTATTAATTTTTTATTAACAATTTATTCTCTAGCAGTCTTTAACAAAGAGCGATTTTCATCAAATAATTTAAAGACCGCTACAGAATAAATTGTTAATAAAAAATTAATAACAATTAAAGGAAACCGCGTCTTGTCGCAAATGCTTGTTAAATTTTGTTATTACAAGAACGTGATTTTCTAAAAATTTGGAGAAAATCGCTCTTTGCTATCGATCGCTGCAGAATAAATTATTGATAAAAAATTAATAATAATTAAGGGAAACCGCGTCTTGTCGCAAATACTTGCTAAATCGTGTTGTTATCACAAGAACGTAATTCCCTAAAAATTTGGAAAAAATTGTCCTTTGCTATTCTACAGTTATTTATCGAATAATTAATAACAATTAATTAAAACATTGTTATATCAAATCGATAAAAAAACAGTTTAAATATTGTTAAATATATATATATATATATATATATAGATATATTTAGGGCGGCGGTGTGGTCTAGTGGTAGAGCGCCAGACTCGTAATCTGAGGAACCAGGTTCGAGTCCACTATAGAGCCATGAATCAGGGAAAAAGTTTTTTTCCGAAAAACCGCGCCCCTCCGTGCAAGATGCGGAGAAAACTGGGCTCCGTCTTTCGGAAGAGACGTTAAACCGTTGGTCCAAAAGAAGGAAACAGTAAGGTAGTGAATGAATTGGAGGTTATAGGGTTGGGTACGTCCCTTCAAAACGCCCTTTAAGGCCCCTTGGGGTATATAAAGTAAAATTCTTTACTCTTTTTTTTAATATAGATATATTTAATTTTTATTAATTAATTATATCTCAAAAAAGCCCAGTGGCCGATAATAATTAGCCTACGATACGTTCGTACCCCCCGAGAAACCCACATGACATTTGAACGTTTCCCTTCCGCGAGACGTTTCGCTGTTAGCGCCCGCTGCTAGCTTCAGCTATAGTTTTCAGGTTACGTTCATCAGCGGACTTCGATGACAGCGACGAGTAGTGGCTATGCTAGAAACTAAATGCATCCTCGATAAGCGACCATACCCCCACCACTAGAATTAGTGGTAGTCTCCAGACCTGTATGTAAGACCGTGGTTTGATCGCTTATAAAATAATAGAAATCAATGAAAATAAAACAATTGCACTGGATTCGTGTTCAGCATGCATTAGTCTTTAGAATCACTTACTTTGAGATTCGGAAAGACAATAATACTTAAGATATTACAAACTTTCGACGCGGATGAAATTTTACTTTTAACCTGCGAAAACACGTTTGCTTCGATAAGATTCACAATATGGCACGTAACCTCACTAAACTCCGTTGATGGTCACGTGGGCACCATAAGCCGCGCTTACTTATTAATGGCGAGTTTACACAACATACAGATTTCGAGATAATTGCAAAAACGACTCCGCCCCGAGGCCAACTTTGCCCCGGTCTCTTCTATAATAATATACACAGAATTAGCAGTAACCCCTACGCAACTCTAATACCTGCCCCTCTACCTTTCACTCACAACATTTCTATTCATACTACTCTCTTTGTTTCACGTGTTACTATTATTCAAACGTGTACTTTACAATACAAGTCTAGTGTACACTGGGCAGTGTAGAATTTAGTATCAAAATGTCGCTACCGAAACATCCACGTCTTCATCCAAAATTGGAGAACTTTTCAATCTTTTATTCTTTCACACAACTTATTGAAAATGAAGAGTGTGCAACTAATGGGTCTCCTCTAATTCTTTTTATTGTATATCGCCACAAATATTCACACAGATAATCGACTAACTTATATTGTTTAATACCACCTCTACTTAAACGAGATTGTAAAGCACGCCACAAACCTATGTGACACCTCGTTTCCCGTGAAAAGTGTATGCGTGGAGGCAGCAGGTTCCGCCCCCTTGCGGGGGGCTCCACTATTGTTAAACTAGACACATAGTGTGCCTTCAAAGTACATGCGTCGGCTTTCCACGCATGAAAAGTTGTAAACCCATGTGG